>PVIR01000601.1:0-164576 GCA_004026965.1 Petromus typicus
AATCCTCCTGCCTCTGCCTCCCGAGTGCTGGGATTACAGGCGTGAGCCACCACGCCCGGCACTGTGGTCTGTGGTACTGGTTGCTGCTGGGTGTGGGTCTCCACACCCAGTATTGTTATGTGGTTACCGGGGAATCGAACCCGGGCCCTTGCGCTTGCAAGACAGGCGCCGGAACCACTGAGCTAACTCCCCGGCCCTCTTGAGATTCTTTAGGGAACATGATGTGTTGAATTATGTGAACCCAAAAGATAGAATGCAGTTTAAACCACCACTGTTTTTGAATATGACCTTATTTAAAATCATAATATCTGCAGATATAACCAGGTCAAGATACAGTCACACTGGCTCAGGGTGAGCTCACTGCTGTCCATGTAACAAGAGGATAATTTGGACACAGGCAGATGCAGAGGGAGATGAGCCCTGTATAGATAGACAGACAGGCTGGAAGGATGTCATCATAAGCCAGGAAACATATAGGGGGGACTGGAAGTTGGAGAAGTGATGAAAAGTCTTCTCCAGGGGCTTCAGTTGAGATATAGTCCTGGTAACACTCGGATGTCAGAGTTCTAATTTCTAGAACTGAGTCTACTTTGTGGTACTTTCTGAAGGTATCACAGTTCTAAAGTACAAGATAGGCCAAGATTGTACTGTTTTAAAAGAGCAGAAGTCAGATTTCTCCCTTGTTCTTCCTAGCGAGTGATAACCACCAATCTACTCTCAACTTATAGGAGATTAACTTTTTAAATATCCACACAAGAAATCATGTGATGGTTATCTTTCTTTGCCTGTTTTATTTAATTTAAAATAATGACCTCCTGTACCATCATGTTGTCACAAATGGTAGTAGTTAAGGATGGAGTCTACTATAGTATTACACATATGAATAATAATGTTTTGCATATTTCATAAAGGATTTTGAATATATTTAGGATATGTGACATGAAGACATTAGTGTGTTTAAACTTAAAGTTATATACCATATACATGTATCAAAACATTATGTGGTTCCCTATTCACACAGTTTTTACATATGTGTATTCTTACATATGTGTATTTGTGTATATCTTTACCTATATGTCTATAGATAAAGAGATATCTCAGTTTAAGGAAATTTTTCAATAAAAATTTTATTTTAATAAAAATTAATATATTTTAGAAGTTAAAATATAGGAGAATAGTGTTCATCTCATTTATTATAAAACAGTATTTAAAAAAGTGACAAAACTAAAAAATAATAGTAACCTAGTGGAAATCTAATAAAATTAAGGATTGATACAGCCTGTCACTAAATAAAAGGGTGTTTGGTTCTATTATCATATAAGAAATGAAGGAAGAGGAGGAAGGAAAAAATAGGAAACAAAAAGAAAAAGAACGAGTGAGAGAAGCATGGAGAAGATGATTGAGGTGTGGAAAAAGACAGGGAGGGACATCTAATCCTCACACAGCAAGCCTTGGTGTTTGCCTTAGCACAGAAGCTTCTAACACAGGGCCACACCAGGACGGTAATGTGTTGTGTTGGGTTTACACTCTTCCAAAGTAATATTTCAGGTAGTACACAGTAGGAAAACAGTAATAATTATTTTTATTCCTTTTAATGGAGGATTAAGTCTGGACATACTAACTTGCTCAAGGCTTCTCAGATTGTAAAAGTGCAGCAGAGAGTGTCTCTTGCCTGATTGTCAGCCTGTATTTGGTGAATAGGTTCATTTGGAAAACTGAGATTTTCCTAGAGCGTGAAGAGGATAGGGAGCTCTAAAGATACAGTCTCCTGGGGGCCAGGCATTTTTGAATGATACAAATGACCATTAAGACTCTTGCTAATTGCCAAAATACAGTTATGGATCTTAAATGTCGGCCCAAAGTCCCACAGATGTGTCAAAGGCTTAGTCCCCAGGATGGTACTTCTTGGAGATAGTGAAAGATTAAGAGATGGGTCTGGGTTGTGGTCTCGAAAGAAAGCCCTTGAATGGGATTTGGAACACCCACTTCTTCCTCTTTCACTTCTATGCCATGAGGTGACCAGCTTTCTCCCATCATGATGTACTCTTTCACCACAGGTCTGAAAGGCAATGAGTTCAGCTAAACACACACGGACACCTCCTAAACTGGGACCCCTAACAAGACTTTCTTCTTTATAACTTGATGTTCGAAATGCATTATAGAAAGCTGATTCTCACACATATGAAAAATCTTAGAGTTGACAAGTATCTGTAAGAGCTCTACATGTGTAATATACAAGCAGAGCTGTGTGTGTGTATGTGTGTGTGTGTGTGTGTGTGTGTGTGTGTGTGTGTGTGTAAAGAGAAAGGAATGAACACAGGAGGGGAGCCAGCTAAGCTAAGTGGTTTACTTATTGATTCCACAGGCTATTCTGTGTAATTCATCTTTGTTCCTGTCATCATACCTTAGATAAGTAGCAGAATCTGCTCCACTATGTGGTTCACAGGGCTTCCGGATCTTTTAACACTGAGACTGGACTTCACCACAGTCTCCTTTACCATGTGAACTGCATGCTGCTAGCAGCTCTGACCAGTTCCTTTCCGCCCTCCCATTTACTCTTTGTAGTACCCTTCTCAGAACTCTGTCCACCAAATGGGCTTCTGCATTGGGATCTCTGCACTTGCTCTGTGTACACAGTCCATTCGCTAGCCTGAATATCTGCTCAGATATTTTTGCATGGCTTATGTCATCTCATCCTTAAATCTTATCCCCTCAGTGGCAGTTTACCTACTTCTTACCTTTTAGAAAACTATCCTTTGTTCTTTCCCCCCCGCAAAAAAAGCCAGGGCTATGGGCACAAGTTGATTATGGATACAGTAAGGCCTAATCCTTATGAAGTACTCATTAAAGATGAGTTCTACAAATGAAGGGGATGGCCATAGTCACACATGAGAAAGGTGGGGGAGCAGAAAGGATGTGTGTGTTGTGTGTGTGTGTGTGTGTGTGTGTGTGTGTGTGTGTGTGTGTGTGTGTGTGTGTGTGTGTGAGTACTGGGAATCAAACTTGGGATCTTGTGCTTGGGAGGCAAGCACTGGAACTGCTGAGCTAACTCCCCAGCCTAAGGGACATTTAAGTTTTAGGCAGTTGACAAAAATGATGTGAATGATTAACTCTTATTGGACTGTTGAGACAGGTGACCGGGTTGAGTTCCTGGCAGATAGTGGTATATTTGAGGAAATAAAACACTGTCTACCATGAATGAGATATTGATTATAACATAGACAGTTGAAAGGAAAGGAGGCCAGTGCAAAATCTTTCAGGAGTGTTATTCCCTATGCTGATAAGTATGGATAAATATGTATCTTACATGGTAGAACTGAAGCCTGAGCCAAGTGAGTCTTCTATTTCTTAGAGCTTACTAGGGCAGGGCCAAGGCCCCACTTTGCTTCCACCTTGTCATTACTTAGGTAGAAGCTATCTGGTCTGCAGTGCTCAGTTAAGCCTTGAAATCATCCACTGACTCTGGGGCTGTGGGTGGCTTTATGATTTACTCTTTGTGGCACTGTCTGGCAAAGTCCCAGAAACATGATTAATGGTATAAAACAAAGTACCTTGAAGTTACCTATAATGAAAATGACGGGTAATCTCTAGAGATTACCAAGTTTATGAGTGACAGGGTTGCATGTTATGCAAAATCTTTTGTTGAAACAAAAATGGGTCTCATTGAGTTTTCAAGGGTAGTTTTTAAAAATAAAAATTGCTTTAGGTTTATAACATCATGTATTCCTTTACCCTGATAATGAGGCTGGTTACAGATATTCAGTGTATTTCTTTGAGAAGATATGATGAAAATTTAAAAAATATAAATCTAAGTTAAGATGAAAGCACGGTATAATTTTTAAACGTTAAGAGCTGCATACTTCTTTATACTATCACGCTACACACACATACATATATATGACATATACAAATTCATATAAAAATTTATACTGATAATTGAAAGCAGTGGGACAGCATTTAGATTTCAGTGGACCCATCTCATGACATCTGAATTCTTAGAGCACTGACAGCTCACAGGGAAAAAGGGACCCTAGGTACCTAATGTAGCATCTCAATCTTGGAACATGGGAAGGACCCATAGCAGCTAGATTATCCATCTTCACGAATGCATTTGCTGCCCTATGTGGATGTCATCTCCTTGTTAGAAAAGTGGTCTAGAAATCATCAGCATAATTCTTTCCTCATCTTTCAATTTAAGCTCCTCGAAACCTGTGCAAGAAGCCAGAGCCTGCGTTTTCTTTCTTGAAGTTTAAGCTACTTTTTGAAAGTGGTTATCCAACTTGCTTGGGAGCCTACTTAACATGAATCTGACTTTGAGCTCAGAAAATAGGACAGATGATAGTAAAGTTGTGTGGTTGGTATACAGTGGAGGAGTCCACCATACTACTGGGATTCTTTCATTTCCCCATCAAGGGCCTGATGACCTTATGCCAGTTTTTAGATCACAGTTGCTAAATTGTGTATGTACAGTTTTGAAATTATGCATAATTTATATATATTTATATATCATCTTTGAGATAGAAATTTCAGACTAACCTCAAGATAACTTGCACCTCATCTAGGTCCTTTCCTCTTTTCTTTGATAACTGGGATTGAACTCAGGACCTTGAGCTTGGCAGGAAGATGCTGTGTCACTGAGCTACATCTGCAGCCTGCTAGGTTCTTCCTTGAGTCACTATTTGGCTATCAATTGAGCTGTAGAGCATTGTTGAACCGCAGGATGTTGGGATGTTGCACTGTTACAGTGAATGGTTCACACTTTCACTGTGGCTCATAGACTGTCCACCATAAAATTGTTGCTTGTGGGAAAATTCATTTTCCTTTACAAATGAAAGTAACTTAGGCCAGGGATGTAGGTCTTGAATTTGATTCCTTGTACCACCCCCACAAAGAAAGAAAGAAAGAAAGAAAAGAAAAGAAAAGAAAGAAAAGTCCAAGCTAACTTTTTAATCTTTCTTGGCCTCTCACTGCAGAATATATAAAATTAAAGGTACTTTTTCTACTTTCTTTCCTTTTGGCATAGTAGTTCCTACTCTCCTTTTCAGACTCTGTCTGAGTTGACCTCTCCAGGAGGCCCTCCTAGACTTCTCCAGGCAGAACGTGGTCTACTGTCATCTGTGCTCCAATAAAACTCATTGCTTTCCACACAGCCAGACATTCTACCACGTTTAAAAAATCTTTTCCATATTTTTTACTGTAAGATCATTATTTTCACTGTTTTCTGTATATCAACATTAAATCAACTTATTCTTTTATACATATGTCAGAAAAAAAGGGTTAAAATAGTGAGAGTCAGTGAAATTCATGTATTCACAAGGTGACCTTGGGTACATGTTCTTTTTTTATGAGAAGGGGCTAGCCACCCCCTTTCTTGGAAGAGAAATGTTATTTACAGGTAGCCTTGAGTGCACTAAATGAGTGCAGCCGAGGGGGAAGAATGATCCCTCCAGCTGTGAAGCCTGTTGGTACTGAGTCACTGCTGTCTTAACATGGTACTTCAGAAACTGGGAAATTGAATGTGGAGTGCTGTTTCTCTCTCGCCTGCTGGAAGCTTGGTCTCATGCGAGATCCTCCACCTCTGGTGCTGCCCCCTGCCTCTTGGTGACTCTATTCATATCTTCTGTACATTTGTAGTAAATTTACTTTCAATTTTTAGAATCCTTAATGAGGCTGTGCTCTGTGTGTGTGAATCCAAACCTCAAATTTCTGTGGCTACAACACAGAAATGTGCACTTCCAAATAAATTTCCAAAAGAAGAAAAAGCCACACAAAACAAAAAAGTAGATAGGTATTGTCAGCATTGAAAAATTCAAAGATCAAAAAAAAAATCCACAAGTTTGATGATGTAAATGAAATAATAACAAGTATACTTTTTACATTCTGTGAATTCTTGTAATTTGGGTGAAATTAACAAAGATGGGTTTTCCATAAGATTTCCCATTGTATAAGCACTTCAAGATAAAACTATCTGAATTTGTAGTCTGTAAAAATCTTGCTTCCTGGAGCATGGGAAATAGGGAAAATGGAAACTTTGACAGTAATATCTTATATTGTGATGCCATAGAGCCTAAGTTAGCAAAGAATGAAGTTAAATAGCCAATAGGACAAATCCCAATATCAGCACAAGAGTCCAGAGCAAGTTAGCACTCAGAGTGGACCATCTGTTTAATTTAGTGAGCTCACAAGAGTAAAAAGATACAGAGAATTCAGAAATTCTTTGGCCGGGATAATGAACATCAGATTACTGGGAATGCTTTGGAGCCATCTGATTTACGTGATTTTGGAAATTCTTCATAACCTAAAAAGTTGCATCATATGCTACTGTTTTAAATATTTTAATTTTCTTTTAAAATGGAGAGCTTTGATTATACACAAACAGATAGAGGCCATATCAGTGACCAGGCCAACTTGCCATAATGCCCTTGATTACTGCACCATAACTAAAGCATTAGGTGAGATATCATGATCCATAGAAACTTTCTCTGTGGCAGAGCACATGCAGGAGTCATGCTGGACTGGGAAGAAGCCTGAATCTTAGTTCCCTGTGACTTTTCCTTGGATACAGGAAGATAAAACCTTAAAATCTGTTCCACAACTGGCTTGGGAGCCAAGAAATGGTAATATGAAGCAAGACCAGACAACACTACTCAGAATTTTTAGAAAGATCAAAGTGTTAAAACATAGCCCAGCCTTCCTTTTTGACAGTCTTCACAAAAATAGGTGTTTCCTAAATTTATCTTAGGAAGTAGTCTCTTTGAAGCTAATAACTGAGAAATAGTGGGGGAAATTCTTAGAAGTTTGCTGTCTGAGAGGTACAAAAACTAGTTTAGGGTAAATTATTAATTAAAAGTAATTATAGGAAAAGTAGCTGTGTCTACAAACTGATACTCCCAGTTTAATGCAATAGGACTTTAACTTCATTTCCACTTTATTTAGTCATGTAAATCAACAATATTTGATGTCATTAGTGTTTTATAAATAAATAATTTAACTTCAGCCCAAGGGATTTCTCATTCTGAGAAGATGTTCTTGCAAATCAGTAACCATATGACTTACAGTAGGGATTAGTGATCCGAAATAAGACCACATGACTGAGAGTAAAAATTTTGGATCGTGTAGTATCAGTCACCCTAGAGACTGAGCTGGGTCCCATGGGTAACCTGTTAATCAGTCACACAGACATACTGGAGTCCCAGTAGACAGTGGACACTGAACCTCCGTGATCTTCCTTGTGTATGTTGCCACACACAGATACTGGAGAGGAACTTATCCATAATCTTATGGGGAAAGGACTCTGTTTGGTATTTCTTGACTCTTTCCTATGTGCTTTTTTTACTGGCTAATTTCATCTGTATTTGTTCTAAGTAATAAATTATATTGTGAATATATCAGCTTGGAGTGAGTTTTGAGTTACTTCTAAGCACGTTATAAACTGTGATGGTGGTTTGGAAACCCCTGACAATTTGCTCTTGATATCAGAATTGGGAAAAACTTTGAGGAATATTTCTTCTAAACTCTGTAGCTGACCTCAATCCACACATTTGGTTGTCTTATATGTAGAGCCATTAGAAATCAATCTGAATATATAGACAGGTTCTGCAGTGCAGTTCATTGGCATTTGTTATGAATAAGGAGGTGGACTCAACAATCTCTAAATCTTGTTAATTTTTCCTCTGAACTATTTATTGTCTGTCTCCTTTTATTTTGCTTCTTTTCTACCTGCACTTCTTCAGTCAGTCAACCTCACTGTCACAACTTCTCAAGTATCTTTAAGTTACTTGCTGGACATTCATATCTACCTGTTGTTCCATGCAGCTACTGTAGTGATTGCTTTCAAAAATATAAATCAGTTTACAGTGTTCTTTATATTTAGGCTGTGCTCAAAACTTCCACAATAGCGTCTTTGCACATGTTCATTCATTTGCTTAGCTATTTCTATTTTCTGCTCCTACCTATGCATCTGTCAGTCATACCTTTTCTGATGAAATGACTTTTAATATCCATAGACCAGTTGCATAATTAATTTGTTTCTTATTTATAGAAGTTTTTCACAATTACAAGTTCCCCTTTCTAATTATCATCTGGTGACTGGTGCTGCCAGCTAGAACAAACTTGTTGAATTTGAGTGTTTCTATGGTCCCCTGCTGTTTGCAGGAGCCCCAAGGCATTGTGGTGTGAGCAGGCTGCAGACTGGACTTAAGATAATGATTGTGAGATGGGATGCTAGCAACTACTGCCTTGCAGTTGATCACCAGGAACAGTGACTTTACAATGAGCAAAGCCACTCAGAATCATTATTTGCATCTCGAAGGTAATTTGAGTTGTGTCTCCTCTGTGGATTTGTTCTGATTTATGCCTTTCAGAAAAGAGTTCCTAGTATCACCCAGTTTATAGGAGAGTTGGCCGAAGTGCTGCCATCCTGGGCTACAGTTGTGCCGTATTATGAAGTACTGGCCACTCAGAGTGGTTCTGTTAACCTTGTCTACCTACCAGGAGCCTTATCTAGTGTGTGTGCCTCCCTTGAAGTCTTCAAGATCAGAGAAAGAACTTGTGACTTGTGTCAGGGTTGCCATAGGTGATGGCCACATGGCCTGAAGCCCAGTATTGGTATTGTCGTGGAGGTTCACCAAAGAGATGCTCTGTCACCTGGATATGAGGTTCAGTGTAGTGGGTTCCACTCCCTCGGTGGATAAGAGGCCTATAATGTAACAAGCACTATAAAATAGAACTTTTAAAATTACATCTTTAAATTTTAGAGATAAGCAACTTCTTCATACTTCCTCCTGGAAAACACACAGCCAACACCCTCCTCTCCTCAAACAAAGAGAAATGACACAGTCTACAGATGCTGGCCCCAGGAGGCTGGAACCTTTACACAAAGAGAGAGATGAATTGATGGTGCTAAGAAGTGATACAGCAACTGTGGGGATCTGTATTATCTTTCTGTGTCCCTTCATTCCTTACTATAAAAGACTCTTGCCAATCTGTACATGGCAAAATTGTAGTTTGAGCCATATGGGGTGCTCTATCTCCTCAGAGCTAGCATTAAGTAAATCCTTTTTTTCCTTTTGCCAAAACATATGGAGCTTCTTTGATTTAGTAAAGGGTGAGCAAATAGACAAACTTAAGTGGTCAGAAAGGATGGGGCTCCAGAAGAATTCGCTCATGTTGTGCCCAGAGTGCTCTCTGTCTGTGCTAGGCAGGTACAGACAGCAGGGTGAGTGGATGGGTCTTTGGACAGGTCAAGGCTCACCTGTGGACGTGGCTCAGGTGTGTTCTCATCTGTACTGAATCTCGAAGGCACTGTTTTGGCGCTGCAGGGTCTCACTGAACCGGGTACGCTCTAACAGTGCACACCCCCCGCTCAACAAATTGAAACGACATGCTATTTAAAACATTAGCAAAAATGGCTTGGGTTGGATTCAAATTCCATTTACATGACATTCATACTTAAATATTACTTTTTTTAAATAAAGGAGAAGCTATTGCATTCTTGAAATACGAATTCAGCTGTTATACATTCATGTATTGTTATAATATACTCTCAGTTTTTTTATCTGTAACTCATACTAAATAAGTTTTTCATTTACATTTTCTATTAAGAACTGGAAGAGATCATTGCCAAGCTAAGAACTGTAGTCATTTCATGAATATAACCTAATATAAAATATATTTTCATGGACACAAACCCAAATTTTTATTCAGTTCTTTGGGAACATTAAATTCTGAAATTTGTTACAAAGTAAATACTTAATCTCTTTTCTAAAACTTTTGAACTTGGAAATCATGGTTACAAATAATATGTCATTTTTTAGCAAGTCTTAAATAGACAGCTTCAATGTTAACATTTCTAAAAATGAATCCTCTAGGTAGTCTAGACAAATTGGTATAAATTTTATAAGAAGCCATGTGATCTTTGCAATTTGCAAAACCTCCCTAGGCCTCAATTTCTACAGTGGTGAAAGGGAAATGATAGCATTCACTTCAAGAGTCCCTGTCCAGTATAACGGTATCCAGGTACAAGTTGACAGAGTAAGCATATCTGTCTTAGCTCACCAACTTAAAAGATACATCAAATCCTCAGAAGTGCACGCAGCCCCAGGTCATAATGCCTCTCCTCTCATACATACTCTATTCTATTCCTTTCAGTGTATACTTTTAAATTTCTGCCTAATCTCTTCATACCCCTATTGACATATTCTGAAAATTATTTTGCTGTGATAGGTGACAGTGAACCAGCAGTTTAATATGTTAATTCTATGGATGGGTTGTGTCTGTGTTCCTTATCTTGGTAGAAATGTCCTTGTAACTTCTCTGATGACAGGACTGTCATTTCTTCCTAGAATACGCATTGGTGGCATGTGTTAGACAGATGGAAACTGGGTGTGCTGGCACACACCTGTGAACCTCAGCACTTTTGGAGGCTGAGGCAGAAAGATCAGAGTCAGGTTTGAGTCCTACCTGAGTAACTTATGGAAAGCCTGTCTCAAAAATTAAAAAAAAAAAAATGAAAGAGCCAGATAAGTAGTTCAGTGGAAAAATCCTGGATTCAATCCCTGGTACTGAAAAACAAAACAAAACAAAACAAAACAAAACAAAAAACACAGATTCAAAGGAGCAGTGAGTGGTGAGATGCATGGAGAAGAGCATGTGTGTTTTAGCTGAGGATCTTCCTGCCTTGCCATTGGAATCCATTGTTGGGCTCATTTTTGCATTCAATTTTTATTACTACCTTTCTATTTCATACCTTTGAAAATGTCATTGTGACATTTGAAAAACAAAAGTGTTTCTGTACTCAGCCTATTCCAATGATGGGAAGTTGCATCTCTTCCTCTTCCTAATTATTCCACAGCCAACTTGCTGTTAGCAATTAGATGAAAATCTGTAGTCTGTAATTAAGATCTGTGTCTATGACAGTGCGAATGGGGTTTGAATATTTTATCATTTATGCCTTTATTACTTGAGGTGTTTTAAACCATTGTTCTGACAAGAATAACCCAAAACAACTCATAAGTGAAATTATAACTTGCCATATTGGTATGTTTTCTGCTGAAAGTGACAGAAACACCTTCAGATAACAATAACCAATGGAATTGCACCCAATTTTCACATTTATTATTATAAGGTGACTCGGCAGTTAGAGTTAAATGCTTGTGTATAATGGAGCCTTGTCTTCCATAAAGTCAGCATAAATGGCAAAAGTTGGATAGAGTTTAAAAATTTCCTTCAAAAATCCCTTAAAACCCCATGGTCCTAAGTGTGGCCTGAAGATAGCAGCATGGGCATTGTCCAGGATTCGATCACAGAAGTGCCCCAGCCATTCATCCAGTCTGTGCCTGCATTTTAACAAGATCCTTGAGGAATGGTATGCATGTTACAGTTTGAGAAGCACGACCTGAAATTAGTTAATGATTCTTAAGGCCAGTACCAGAGAAGTCGAGTTAGTTAAGTGGATTCATACTGCATTTTTGTGCAGGCTTATTCCTCATTTTGGAGGGGAGGGCTAGCTCTAAGTTGAAAAGGGAAAGGAGGATGAAAACTTTGTGGATTTTTCTTTCTTTCCCCTGTCAATTTTTTTCTTTTGTAGGTTTCACAGAGTTGTACTGATGTTAGATGAAAGTGCAGACTTTGCAGCTCCCCTACATTTTACATACTAGTAAAAAATAATGGGTGATCCATCTACATATCCCAAGGACTCTGCTAGATGGTGAAGACACCGGGGCTGAGAAGGAAAAACACAGCTCTGTTCTCATGAACTTTACTGTCTGCAAATGTCTTGTTGAAGGCAGTGACTGGTAGGCCTGCTGTGCATCAGTAATACTGCATTATGTTTAGTTTTAGTGTTTGGGTTCCAAATAATCCCTTACAGAACACGTTCTATTAGGAACCCCTGTTAATGAGCCATCCAACTTTATGAATTTTTACCAGTGAAGCTCTACCAACAGTTTCTCTGCATTCTTCCAACTTTTACAGAGGACAGAAGAGATAGCAAGAAAGAAAGGCAACCAAATGTATTTTCTTTGTTGGTTTCTATGGGCCAACAGGTTTGCCAAGGACAAGGAAATCAGTGGTGCTGAGAAAGAAAAATGTCTTCTGGGAAAGGCAGGACAATGTAATGGCAAAGCCAGGTTGTTCAGCCAAAGACTCATCCTGTCTCATGCGCAAGTCAGGGTGGTGACACTTCCAACTACGTACCTGCTACCTGCTGTCCCTCACTATGCTAATTAGCTTTTGCTCCTCTTCCCTGGAGAATAAAAAACACAAAGCTTCCCTCCTGTGCCCTTGAGGGAGTTTACTGATGGTACTTTCTGACCACTTGCGTTTTGTTGAGATTTCTCTTGAAGAAGAAACTTAAAGACCTGTGAGGTGAAGATTGATCACTGAATCTTATGATCTCAATTTCTTCCTTACATATTAAAAGTATTTACATCCATGCCAGCTGTTCGCTGTCCTCAAACTGCCCGCAGAAACTGCTCAGTGGCCTCTTTTCTCAACAATGAGTGGCAGATGTATGGGATTTAATGTCTTTAAATGCCTTTCATCAGTGCAGAAGCTGCACTTCTTGGTGGCTGTTATCCCCATACAATGGATGTTGTATAATGATTTATCA
Source organism: Petromus typicus (assembly GCA_004026965.1). NCBI lineage: Eukaryota > Metazoa > Chordata > Mammalia > Rodentia > Petromuridae > Petromus > Petromus typicus. The sequence continues at coordinate 12,611 of PVIR01000601.1, forward strand.
TGTTTAATCAGAAATTGCAACTTGCCTTTGAATAAAATGAACAAAGCACATATTGCAGGATATTTGTGACTAAATCTGTTTACTGTTTATGAAGAATCTAAAAGCTGAACATTCTGCTTCAAAGACAAACTGTAAAGCTTGGAAAATTCAAGCTGTTTAAAATTTTACTCCTCAGCCTAATCCCCGATACAGACTGAAGCTCTGTATTGGTGTATCATTCTCTTTTTAAACAAAGCTGTGGAAGACAGTTTAATCTATTACACACTTTTCTCTCTGCAGTACAAGCTGAGGTTTGATGTTGTTCGCAAGAGAGGAGCGGATGCTGAGAAGCTGGGTCCTGCCTTCTAGTCACAGTGCTCCTGGCTGTCCCAGGACTGCACTGAGATAGGTTGTGAGGATCAGCTGAGCAATGTCAGCATGTGGCTGGTATTTCACTTTGGTGAGAACAGGGTGTTTCCTTCTCTAAATAGAAAGAGACTCTATATAAAAGGTTCCTAGTCAGGTTTTCCATCTGAAAGGTCCGGAACAGTTTTCTTATATGCTAGTTTAGAGATGATGCTGAGTATTGATGGTTGGCCATTCATCAGGCAATATCTTGTGACTTTAAACTTGAAATCATTTGCTGGCAGAGTGTGTTCAAAATTGTGTTCTGACAGAAGAGGTAGCTGAGATATGAAGATATTATTCCAGCATGATGCCCATATCGGCCTGGAAAGCGGAACTCTAATCTTTGGCTGGCTCTATAATCAAAGGTGCATTGCTTGTATCTTAGGGGATCAGACTACTTTTCTTATACCATAAAGTTACTCTTTTTTAGAGAAACCCTGTTTGAAATAGTAAAGTTGATTAGAATCTTGGAGCTATATTACATTCAAAATTTGACTTACACAGAGCCTGTCTCAAAACCCAAAAAGAACTCTGGGGATGTAGTTCAATGTTAAGGCCATAGGAGCAATCCACAGAATAAAAGAAAAAGTATGTAGTCTCTTCATATGAGTTCTTTCCCATAGCCCAACGCTTTTGAGAGTCATCCTTCCATGATGCACCATGTATCAGCAGTTAATTTCTTTTATTTTTTTGTAATTTTATTTGCAATTTTATTTATAAAAAGTAGCTATAAAGATAGACAGAAGTGGTGTTTGGCTCACTGCTGGCTCCCAGAAATAGGGTTGGGTCTGATGGAAATAGGCACCTACTGCAGCATAATTTTTTGTGTAATAGAAATATTTTCAAACTTGGAGTATAATGATGGTTGGCCAAATTATAAAATTTCTAAAAAATATCATGCATTTATAATTATGTATTTTAGGGTATATGAATTTATATATCTCTTCAAAAAAGTGCCTGTAGCAGTATTGTAAAGAGGTCTAAATACGTCTCTCTCATCATTTTAATGACATCAGAAAACATTCACTGGGAGCCAAAAAATGCTGGAGAAAGAGGAAAGCTGGTTTGCGAAGCATGCATGGAGTAGCTCGATGAATGGAGTGTTGTCAGCTCTCCACCTGAGGGACAGCTCTGAATAATGTCAATTTTAATCATACATATTTAAACTTAAAAAGTTCTAAACCACATTTTGTTTTATAAAAGGAAAATATTTATCTTATAATATTTGGAAAATGAATGAGGTTTTTCTTCCCTTTTTCAAGACAGCTACTCTGCCAACTTACATCCTTGGTTTAAAATTTTTGTGCGTGGAGATTTAGGGGACAAATACTTCAATTTTTCCATTGTCACCAAGTATCTCTATAGGGAAAGCCTTTCTATATTTATGTAACTGTATTCATGCTTAGACTGTGACATGGAACCTACCATTGGCATTTATGAACATCAGTGATGTATTTCTCATCGTATCTAGAGGTTTCCCTACTTGAGATTGTATTCTTGAGTTTATACTTTTGGGACAGGGATGGACTTCTGCCTCAGTCCCATTAGGTCAAGTCATTTCTTGTACTTCTGTATTATGCTATATCATGTAAATTTTGAAAATGCATGGTCTCTGAGTCAAAGTGGCCTGGGCTTTTCTTCAAAATCTATTACATATGAGCTGTGTGATATTGGGAAAGTTATTTAAGAATATCTTGTTCCTATTTTCTCAATGTAAAATAAGCCTCATGATGTCGGTTTTCATGAAGTGGTAGAATTCTATGTAATGTTGAGAGTAGTGGCTTGTGCAAGGGTTGAGCATGGTCTGTGCATCATCGAACATGGCTACTGCTGCCTTTAGTGTACTGTGCGTTTTGACCGTACATAGCTGAAAAAAGTCCCTCTGTGTGGAACACCCTTTTGTATTGCCTCTTTCTGTAAGCCATGTTGTAATGTTCTTTTTCACTGTCCCCTGACTTCAGACACTTTCATGTACTTTTTTATGTGTCAGCATATAAGCACCTACATGGAATTGTGTGTTTCTCCTTCTTCTCAGGGTTGTGGGGACTCCTTTGGGGGTGACAGTTTATTATGTCTCAGCTTTATATGCAGAGTTCCGGGCATCCACAAATCATATGGTTGTTTTGGAGTCAGACTCCATGTTTTCCATTGCCAGAAAGACTAGTAGTTCAAAGAACATTTTGTCATTCTTTATAGACTAGAGAACACGTCCTAAGTGAGTGTCACAGGCTAATTGTTGGAAACTGGAAAGCCTGATTTGAATCAAGTACTTTTAACTTGTAATATGCCAACTTTCAGTGAAAGACAAAAGTTGAATGGACATGCAAAGTGGACTTCATGAGTCCATTAATCACATGACAGTGACAACCTATACTACCAGGCTTTCCTCCCTTGGGGAGATACAAAACATAAGTCCTTATATCTCCATTTCCTCTTCCTCCAGGTAAGGTGACATAGGTACTTGCTGCTAAAGATCACCTATGGGCAGAGGAAAACAAAATGGTGTGTCCAACTCCACTGGAAATCTAAGTCTTCTTTGATAAGGATTTCTTGCTGTCGTTTTCTCCTTGGCTTAAAATTAACTTGTCAGTGTAAAGATACTGCCCCTCTATAATGAAGAGATGCTGTGGTATAACTGGGTCAGAATGAGTTCTAAACTACTTCTTTCAAGATGTTCTTTGATGCTTTTCTTAACCTTCTGGAGCCTTAGTTATAAATGAGAATAATGCTGCTTCTTCGGGAAGAGGCTGTGAGGGTTAAAAGAAATAGCACGTGTATAATTAAATAATAGTATGAAATGACATGCAAAGACATGTCAACTCTAATAGTTACTTAATGATGAGGTAACTTTTATAGAGCCACTGGTTTTGTGTTATTGAAAGATCAGTGATCAATACAATCAAATGTTTTGCTTTATAAAAATGCATAACCTCGGGAAGTTCACAGTTCCTTGGCTCATTTCCAACTTGAACTGTGAGCAGAACACCTCTAGATACTAGGAGAGATTTCTCCTTCGCAGTAGTAATAGTCAACCAGTTGGACAAAAGTCTTCTAGTATCTTTCTCATGTTCTTCTCCCTGGCTTTCTTCTAGATGTTTATAAATCTTCCATTATATAATAATCATCAATGGCTGGGACTCATTTGGCTACAGAATATCATCAATAACTACTGATGTTGCAGATAAAGTCCATCCTTATTGGCAATGATAGCCATCTTCTGCCCTTTTTCTGTATTTTCATTTGTTCTCGAGCAGTAACAAAACACCTACCAAATGATGATGAGGATAAGCCAGATGTACAACAAATAAGATATGTCAGTTTTGTTCCTGAGAGAAAGGGTCAAGCATTTCAAGCCAACATCAGATCACAAAACTGGTCAATCATATGTGCAAGTGTCCAGAAATACTTCACACTGTGAAAGTCCACTTTCATATCCTTGAGTGTTTAACTTTGCTTTTCTGTTGCTGACATACAGTGGCATGACAAGGAAGTACTTGTAGTGCTGTTTGGATGGCAACTGGGGAAAAATTTGCCCTTTTTGTCTATAAGTATTATGCTTACCCAGAGAATTAGCCAACATAGAGTGCTGTAAACTGCTTATGAAAGGAACTGAAGGAATCTTCCCAGCCAAGGCAAAACCATTTCTGGTCAATAGTTGGTTGTTGTTACCTTGCAGAATGTGTTATTTACTCCACAGTATAAGACACTTCAAACTATATGCTCAATATATATGACCTATATATTTCCCTTCTTGGTATCTTCCCCAAAATGTTTATCCACTAGTATAGCAGAAGAATTCATCATAGCTAGATTTGGAAACAGTTTTCATGTTTGTTAACATATGAATGGCTAAATAATATTTATTTGTACACAGTACAGTATTATTCTGGCATAAAAGGAAAAACTTGAATCATTTGTAGAAAAATGGTTGTACTTCAACAGCATGATATTAAGGGAATAATGACACAAGCCTAAATATTTCATAATTTCTCCTCTGTAAGAAACCATGATATAAATAAACAGTAACATGAAAGATAGCTAATGGGAAGGGAATCAAAAGATCAAGGAGGGAGGAGGGAAGGCAGGAAAGAAGGGAAGGGGGATGAAGAAAGAATTAAGATGTGTTATTTATATGTATTAGCTCCCTTTAAGGAATGTAATCATTATGTACTACAAATATGTACTGACAGACTTCCTCTTTCAAAACGTACAATGGCAACAACAAAATCTTTTAAGACCTTGAAAAAAAAATAGACCGTAACACAATTAGAACCGGACTATCTTCATAAGCAGTAGAGAAAGTTAAATCTAAAATGTATGCTCTTTAAAAGGAATCTCTCCATTCTTCTTTCTCAAATATAGGGCTCAATGGTTTCCAGCTGAATTTTTGTGATGTGAACCTTCTGTATCTTTTCTGTTCAATTTGGTAACTACTGGCTCTGCTCCTTATCCAGCATTTAAAGTGTAGCTAGTATAACTGAGGATAAAAATGTTTAATTTCTTATTAATTCTCACTAGATTTAAATAGCTGTTGGTGGCCAGTGACTGACATATATATATACAGTTGTACTCAGTAGTCATTAAGAAGAGTCCACCAGATGTTAGTTAGTTTGATATGTTATGCCAGGTGCTGGGTTTAATATTTTATATGGATTAACTTAACGTGTTTCTGCTAGCTAGAATTACATGTGGTTTGCACATGCCTAACTGATCTGCTAGCTTATACCACTGGTGGTACAAATAGATCTCATCACTTTTGTCAGTATTTTTATTAATAAAATTAATCAATGCCACCTGATGGGACAGTCATGCATGTATTACCAGTGGTTCAAGCTGCCCAATAGCCAGACATATGAATTAATGCCATGTCATGAGCATGGTAATCTCATTGATTAGCATTTGAAGCAGTTGGTGACATGATACCCAGGTTGCAGAGGAGGAAACTAAGGATGAGAGAGGGAGGCTATGTCACAATCTAACTGTGGCAGAGCTGGAGTTAATACCCAGGAGAGTGGCTTTACCCCCTTCAGGTTTTTTTTTTTCCACTGAGTAAGATGGAATATTTATTTTTAACTTTTTTACTGAATTCTTTATTGTTAAATTTTACATACACATCATGATTGCATTCAATATTGAGAGTTTGTATGAGTATATGACATGAGTTAATTCTCATTTTTTCTGATTCTTCTCCCTATCCTGAAAACTCCTACCCCTTATATACATATTCTTTTTTTAACATCATATTTTTTCTTTTTCCTATTACTTACATCTACCCTTCTTCTCTTTAAATACTTTCTGTTGCACAGTATCTATCATGCATTCTAGAACACATTTACGTTTTTAGATTCCTTACCAGAGAAAAGATACACTATCTACCTACTACCCTCAGTCTTATCCTGAGCCCTTTGCTGCCTCTTTGTAAGGTCACAACTCATTTATTACAAATAGTAATCTCTTGAAGATTTCAGGGTTAAATAAATGCAGAAATTGCTCTACTGAGTCAGTCAGAGTGTTTCTGCAAGGATTCATGAGTTCATTTTGCCTAAAAAAAAAGTTATGAGCCCCTGGACATGGGGACAAAGAAATACTGACCTCCCTGCTTATTAGGTGATGTTTTGGAAACTCAGCTTCAAACAATAATGCTGTATTTTCCTGCTCTAGGCTCTGAGTGCTGCAGCTAGAGCCATCTTTAGACTGCAGACACAGTCCGTGGAGCTTCTTGAGCAAAAACCCTGGAATAGCCTCTCACAGTGCTTGCAGACAGCTAGAGAGGACTTCCTGGGGTTGTGGTGCATATTACTTGTACATTATCTCAAGTGCTCTTCCAAAGCCCTGTCAGTTTAACATCCAGCTTAATACTGTGCTGTGTAAATTATCAGTGTCATGTCAGTGTCACACTGCATGTGTTAATATCAGGCAAAATTAAGGAAAGAGTTTCTCTACCCTGGGTGTGCATGAGAATCACCAAAGAAGCTTAAGAAATGTTGCCGACCTCCTCATAAGCACCAGGTAGGGAAACAAATGACTTAAATTAGATTGAATCTAAACTTAAATGCATTTCTGAAGATTTTTCTCCTTGGAAAATTTTCTGGCACATGTAGGATGTTTGAAATCAGACTTTGATATTTCTCTTTTTATCTGAGTTACAAACAGGTAGTACAATACTAATTTAATATAAAGATCACCATAATGATGATCATACTGAATGTGTTTATGCCTGAAGCCAGGAAATATGTGCAGTGTTATGAAATTAAATGAAAACTAAGTGTGTTTAAATGTGAATTTCTAGATAGCTCATTTGATAAGGCAGTGAAATTTGGGCTGTAAGGCACCATAGTTCTAGAAAGGATCAATACTAAAAAGGTTGAAGACAAGCCTAGAGATGTATTGATATTTCAATTGGAAAATCCTGCAGGTTTTTCCAGACAAAAATCACATGCAGATGGATTGCTTGACACTGGCAAACTTTATTGTATGTAGTACAGAGACAGAATACATATGAGATAAAATAAAAAACTGTCAGAGATGTATGTCCAAAATTCTTTCCTAGAGAAAAGAGAAACAGAAAATTTGTTAATTTTAGGTTATTAAATAACAACATTGACCATTGACATTTGCAAAGGCATTTAGCCAAACTATTCTATGTGCTTAGAACTATGTCATGTTTTGCAAATGAGAATTATGGAGATGATTTATTCTCTTACTTGATATAAATGATAGTCTCTCCTGCTGAAGCCTGTTTTACTTACTTTCTTGTCTTACAAATGAGAGTGGGGTAGCAGTCACCACCAAAGTTAGCCTCCCTGTTGACTTAGCCCAGCAGTGCTGAGAATCCAGCACCCAGGGAGACTAGCTCTGTCAGGGCTATGCCACAGTGGATACCAATATCTCTCCACAGGGACCTCTTCCCATTTTGTGGCATCAATATTTTCTTCAAGCAAAGCTTGTAGCTACCCAGACAATGTTCTAGTGGGCATGATCACCATACTTCTCTAATGTCTTTTTCTCTAATTAGTTTTGAACATTGAGATGCTACTGCTGTTACAGTTCAAGGGTCATACTGGTTAGATCAGGTCTTGTACATTCCCTGGTGAGCGAGACTGCAAAACTTCCTTAGGGTACTTGCCTTGAGTAACTGCTGGTCTGTGTGCCAGCGAAGAGGGTCAACTGGAGTTTCACTTTCAACCTATGAAGAATAACAGCTCAAGTCTCAATGTGGACTTTGGCAAACTGCAGAGGAAATGTGCAAGCATATCCATAACTAGAAACAGAGGAATTAAGTTCCTAGAATTAAAAGCTAGCATTTTCCTGCTAATCCTAAGATGGTAACAATCCAATTTTCAGCTACATGCTGATTGTGACCTTGATGGTCATTCTTTTTTTTGGGGGGGGGGGCGGTTTTGCTGTTCCATAAGCAGGAGGAGAAGGAAAAGGTAATGAAGCTATGGTAAAAGTGAACTTTTCACATGTTTTGTCCAAAGAAATACCATTTTTAATTCTAGAGAATTGTCTTCTGAGTTGAACACAGCCTTTTGGCTGTGTTTCCATGCCAAAGCTGGCCATCCTAAACACAGGTGCTATTAGCTTTTAACATCATTACATGAAGATTAGTGATTTCCATTGAGCTCAGGGTGATCAGGAGACTGAGTATAGCTGCCTGCTCCACCGCTCATTGGTTTGGACTGCTGAGATGCTCCTGTATGGTTAGACCATGTGTCTCATGTCAGGTGTGGACAATAAGCATTGTCTCAAAGGATGATGTGATTTTTTTTGTTAACTGTGGAGCAACATGGATAACACACTAGGATTACTGTAATTATAACAGTATCCATGGCTGCAAAGCACAATGCTAGCTGTTTGAAGAGTGAGATGAATAAGCTCAGTCTTTCAAGTCAGTTATGTATTTATATCAAATCAAATTTGAAAGTATCATGAAAAATCTCAGAAAAGATCTATTGACTGATTTTGTTGTAATGTTGTCCTTATAAGGAAATCCTGTATGTTCTTTATCACAGCAGAAATTTAAAGACTGGGTTCCATTCAAAAGTTAATCATAGGGAGTGGTTCAGATATCAGATGGTATGATCAGTCTGTCCCACCGCAACCTTGCTGTGTGATTGATAGCTTTCTCCCTGTCATTTTTACTAAGCTAAAAGACAATTAATGACTTATAAATAGATACAGTGACAAGCTCAAAATTAGAGCTTCTGAACCTAGAGAAAACATTGCCTAACTTCAATGGCAATCTAGATGTCATCCCTTCAACTCTCATGGTTTATAGCAAACAAAATAAATGAGAAGGGAAAGCCCATTTAAATGAAAACAAAGAGAGATGAACAGAAACTAATGGCGCTACTTGTATACACTTTAATATGCAAAGAAGGACCTGATACATGGGATTGATGCCACCTCCATGGTCTCCCATCAAGGATAATTTGTTTCTGTCTTATATAAAAGAAATATAAGGATTTCACAGAATTTAATCCATATGTTACCCCAAGTATCAGACCCACACTTAGAGTCACACTCAAGTTTTCCTCACTCTTCCTCAGAGAAAAAGCACATGCAAGGTCATAGATAGTACTGGGACCATCATTTACCGGAAGAGGGGCTTTTGATCCATGTGATGCTCTTTCAAGTGCTGGGGTAGGCTCAGCAAAAACAAGCTTCAGAGACAATTCCTCTCTCCTCCTTTAGCAAGCCAAGATCCTCAGAGGATACCTGAAAGAGGCCAGACATAGAATGGGAATTCAAAACTCATCTTCAACTTGAAAAGAAAAATAATGAGAATATTCATGTAGATCATAAAATAAAATAATGATTACCTTTGATTCCTATAGAAAGTTAATTTAAAATGTATCCAAGCTCCATTGTACAGGGGGAAAAAAATCTGCGAAGTTGAGATATATCTTTAATAGGCAGAAACAAGAGCCATCGTCACTTGAGTACTGGGAGGATGCTTATTCACAATAATTGGATGGAAGAAAGATTTCAGAGATTAAGCGACTTTGGTTGAGGACATTTTTCTTTGTTTTAAAATGCAAATATTATTTGGATCCTAAAAGACAAAGTCGGTCCTGAATGGCCACCTCCAAACAAATGTACTTAGTCAGAGAACCATTAATTAGACTATTATAAGTTTTTTTATCAAATTTCAAATCTAACTAAAGCAAAGAATCCAATTTCCAATAGAATGTTTCAAGTTCATGTGCCCTTTGAAAGAAAATGGCATAGGTATCCATGGTGTATGAAAGGATAGAAATAAACATAAAACTTTGTTGGTTTTATACATGGTTTAATACATCAAAAAGCCATCACTTCCATAAATGCAGATTTAACACTGACATCAGTTTTACGAGTTGTACAGAAAAACTACAACACATTTTGGGAATGTGACACCAGGGTAAAATCATTATCTTTTTTAAAGTACTCTTTGTGAACTTGGATACTTTATCTGGAAGAATCTGATTCTTCCCATCGAGGTAGTGGACTGTTTTCTTATTAATAACTATTTATTCACTTGGAAAGCCTTCATTGGTACCTACCAGCTTTTAGGAAAGGCTCAGAGTCTGGGATCTTCTAGGCCCTTATCTTAAAGGGATAAGATGGAACAGATCCAGTCAGGGTACTCTCAGCCCGCTTCCTGAATCCCATCCTCTGAAACTATGTCTCTTCCAACACTAATAACGTTAACCTTACAAAACTGCTTTCTAGTCCCAGAATACACCACATTCTGCTTGGAGTGCTGCTTAGAGTCCTTCGTCCTGCAAACTTGGCTCACTAAAAAATCATGGTGCTTCTCCCCACAGGTAGCTTGGAAATGGGTATCTTTGCTAAGGGTCCTGCCTTCCATTGTCCCCTTTGAACCCCATTCTCACTCAGGTGAGGGCTGCCTCAGAAGAAAGGTGCTCAGCAACCATTTCTTTGAATGACATACCATAGTAATAGCCTTAAAGATAACAGATCTTGACAAGATAGTACAAAGAAATGCTTAAGTGTAAAACGTGGTGTACTTGCTATGACCTTTGGGCGATCTGTGTACATTTCTGCTTTTTGTAGAAATATTGGCCATATCTACTTCTTTTTTTGAGACAAGGTCTTGCTTTTATAGTTCAGGCTGGCCTTAAGTTTAGCTTTGAACACACTACAATCCTCCTGCTTCTACCTCCTCAGCGCTGGGATTAGAGGGGTGAGCTACCACGCTCAGCAATATGGTATGTGGTTGTGATTGTTGGTTGGTCTGAGAGACCACACCCAGCATTGCTGTATGTGGTTACTGGGGTCAAACCGAGGCCCTTGTAAGGCAGGTTCCGGAAGCACTGAGCTAAGATCCCCAGCCCTCTACTTTCATCTAATTCTTTAAGTGGAAGTCAAGCTGAAGAATAGGAATGGCAGATATTAATTGGTTTTAGAAGATATATTGTACATCAACCCCAGTGAGAAAGGTGATGGTGTGTCATAGAGCTCTTAGGTCTATAGAAATGTATTACTAAGATTTATAGCTGCATTTATTTCTAAGGTGATTCAATGGCAAAGGTCAGATACTGCTGTGCTATACTGATAGTTTCACAGTGGTTTTTAAGTTGAGGTGGTCTCCAGTTAGAGCAGAAATCATTGAATGTTAAAGGGAACCTCAAGTTGATACAAAAGCTTGTACTACAGAGTTCCAAAAAGCTTCTAAGTGCTAAAAAATAACATTAATTATAAGCAACAAGAGATTAACTTTTTATAATACCACTTAGTGAGATGTCAACAATATTATCATCTGTGTGCTTACTCAGAAAAACAAAACCTTTCAAAACATGGATCTGGGTTATTTTGTCCATATTTTCAAGCTTCAGTTATTAAACTCTTAAAGTTTCACACCACATAAGATGATTTTCCAACTAAAAACTTTATCTCCTAAGAAAATAGCCTGTCTCTTGATCTACAGATGAACCCAAATATAAATATATCTTCTCTTCATTGCATTTAAAAATAAATGTCATTATACCTGTAACACTTTCCAGAGTTTAAAACTTATAAATTTAATACTGATTATGCTGAGATTAGGCTTGCAGTGTTTTATACAGGAGAATTCTTTGTTAGAAGATAGATGTGAGTGTATTTTCCCTCCATATTATGTTTTGTTATATTTTAATTTGAAATTAAAGTCCTTCAGTAGCTTACAAACGAAGGGCATAAAGCACATCTATATTGGAACATAGCAGCTGAAATGGAGATTTTACTTGCACAGTTGTATAAAATTCACTCTTAAATCTATAGTTTTCTCTCTATGAAGCTACCACATAGAAATTAATTTAAATGGACATAAATTGCCTTTTTTCACCGGCCCTCCACGTTGACCAGTCTTACTGTTACTCTGAACAAGTAAATCATCCATTGTTGAGTAAATGTAACAAACCATTTTCTATTATGAATAGAACAATGACTTGATACATGTCCAATGGAGGGAAGACAATGCCTAGTCCACATTACCTTGCAGCTTATTCTATCAGATTTGCTATAATCAAAATTTTTGTAGCAGGGCAATCCTAGCAATAACATTATTTTTAAACATCATTTCTTAAAACTACTTTTTAAATGAAAGATTGACTTAAAATATTTTCATCATACTGTTTTAAACCAAAAAGGCATCAACTTAGAATGGAGTTAAATAGGATTTTTAATGGACTAAGATTAAATCTATCCTTTTTTTTTTAGGCCAGGAAAAATTCCTTCTCATTTATTCTCAGGAAGTCTCATGTAAAAGGACTATTAAAATGATGAGCTGTGGTGTTTTGACAAGCACTTATCCTGAAAAAACTTGAAATCTCACTGGAATATAGTTACATATTCACTGTAGAAAAGAATGCCCTATTTAAAAACTAGGACAGATCATATTGATAGGAAATGACTATGTGAACAATATTTCTGAAATTAAAGACTGAGTTGTTGGCATCCATCTAAAACCAACAGGAAATGCAAATACTCTTTGGAAGTACTCGTGTCCTGTCTTAGAGTCTTGAATGGATTTCTTAAAAGAGAAAGATATTATTTATACTCAGAATACCATGACCAAAAAAAAAAAAAAATGGAATAAAAGAGACCAATGATCTGATGAAAACTGTTTGGTATTGGTACCGGAGAGAGAAAGACCAGCCCATACAATGAAGCAATAGTTTTCGACCTTAAGAAATGACTCACTGTAGCTGGGTGTAGCTATTTTATAAACACAAGAGGAGGTAAAGAGGAAATCAGAATAGAATCCTTTATTCAAAACCATCACTTGATTTTAATAACTTGATTCCATGTCATCTGCTATTCATTTACCCACCATTTAGAATGCCCCGACTCTCACTGGACAAAGTTACTTGCCAAAGCACAAATTTTTTTTTGCAGTATTACAAAATTTTTTAGGCTGAAATGAGGAGGTGTAACACTAATATTAATAGTAATATTTTTATAGGATGTATTCATTAATAAGATCCTGAAGTAACTTACAAGCATATATGGTTTACCAGTTAATACTCTGAGGTCAGCTGATTCATGTAACCAGTCCACCTAATTCAGCATTTTCTCTGAGATAAGAGTTTTAATACTGGTATTAGTAATTCCTGGCTAAAAAGGAAACAAAATCTAAGGCTTATGATAGTAGGGCCAGCCATTTATGTATTTTGATTAGATACATTTCTAGGAGAAAGTACATTTCTTTCAATGTATTTAATATAATACCTACATTCTGGTTTGTTTTTATCTGTGAAACACCCTCCTCCTTTCCTTATCAGCAACCCCCACTGCCAGCAAATGAAGAAATGTACTTAAAAATAATTTCCAACCACTGATAGTTTCACAGTAGAGCATGTATCAGAGTAACTGGCACCCGTCGTTTGTAATGACTGGTGAGTTGTTTAAGCAAAATAAATATACACACACACAAACACGTTCTCCAGAATAGAAACCAGGCTCGTGACCAACTGCAACTACTGGCACACTGCTCTTCAAAAGATCGTCTTACAACATTTCGTCATACAGATAGACTTACAGGTAATCATGCACAGTTTTCAGAGAAATACTTCTAATTCTTAGTGGAGACAAGAACACATAAATAAATAAGAATTAGATTGTTTTCTTACCTTTTGGAAAGCAGTCAAAAGCTATACTGTTGGTGGGATAGTGTACCAAGTAACAGATTTTTGTACACTCTTTCTTACTGGTGGTATACAGTCTACAGGAAAAGTAAATATATAGGTATGTATAAAATAAATCTGCACATAATATTCCTTTTCATTATTATTATTATTATTATTATTATCATTTTTGTTTTTGGAGAAGAAGCTGAGATGGGGACCACAGAGAATATACCCACTGTCCCAGGGCTTCAGTAATCTTCCATAGACCAGTTCAACACAATTGAGGTACCTCTGAGCACGGTGCTTCTTGGCTTAAGGAGTGAGGGTTTCAGTTCTTAGTGAACAGCTGCGGGAAGCAGCCCCCAAGTAATTTACCTAGCTGGTCAGGGCCTTAATACCTCTCTGTTCTCATTTTCTTTGTCTCAGTTTAGTCACAATCACAGTAACCAACCTGTACGATTAGTGAAGAAGGATGAAACAAGTAGCAGAATGTTAGGATTCCAAACAAAGGAAGAAGCAAAACAAAACAAAACCTCAACACAGCACAAGAGCATGTTCCATAACTTTTTCGGCGTCATTACTTGTGTAGAGTTTGGTACCCACACCATTTTCTAGCAGACTGCAGTTTTGTTTGTTTGTTTAGTCAAATACGTTTTCCTACTGATAATTCTACTTTATATGATTTCTTTTTTGAGAACTTACATATATTTTTTTCTTACAGTAACTGTGAATCTAATAGCAAAACAAAAGCTGCACCAGAACAGACATTTTAAATATTTTATATAGAAGGCATACACTGTTGGCATTCTAACGTGTGCTTTCCTATAAAATGTGTTCATTAACTTCATACCACCTTTTAGGTGGTGTATGTCCAGCCTTTATCCCAGGATTATTCCCCACATCCAAGAACCTCTTCTTGTGCCCCTAGCTATCTGCCTGCCTACCATATCTAGGTGCCACTGACTTTCCACAGGAAACTGTGTCTAGCTCAGGTAGTTGTGTAGTTGTGTTTCTCTCACAGTCTGGAGAAAATAGCTTAGAAAATGGATGGTATGTTAGGACAAAGGCAGCTTAGGCCACTTGTCATTATGCTTGGCCATCTTTTACCAAGGAAAGCAAGAAACCAGAGGGCAATTCAGAGAGCATCTTCTGGTTGTGACCCATCCAGGTGAGAAAGCAAATGATCTTACCCACCTCTCCCAGCAGTGCCATCTTGCTTAAGAGTATCATCCAACTTGAAAAGGACTACGAGGGCTAGCAATAAGCCATGGCCCAAGATCAAGCATGGCCTCCTGTTTACCTGACATCTTCAAGTTCACCACGAATATACATATGCTAATCAGCAGTAGAAAGATACCTAATTCAGGAGCCAGGTTAGAGAAACAGAGTTTCCATGTGCCTTTCTTATTTCTCCAAATGAGGCCAGGCTTTTCTGAACCTCTAATGATGGAAATCTCATTTGTATAAATAAAAATTCAACAAATAACTGAGTCATGTCCTTCTACTTTCTGAGTGGACTGTTTTTCAATCTGAGGGTAGAAACCTGCAAACACTGGCCCAATCTAACATATGCCAGTATTATATGAGTGGCATTAAAATTTGGAGAAGGTTGACTAACCATTGGTTCTATATGAAAGACTTTTTCTCTTTCAATGAGTGGACTAAAACCAAAGAAGCAACCCTAGGAGAAAATTCAACTCCTTAAGGAAAATAAAGCCATGCCAGGGCAGTTTTAATATCGAGCCATAGAATTCAACAAGCAAGTTTGTGTTTATGTAGACAAGGAGCTGTAGTGTGGCGTTGACATGCATGCAGCAGATGGCAAACTGCGGTGACGGAGCAGAGCTGTTAAAAATGAAAACACTGAGGAGTGAAATACATTGCGAACAAGTGTTTGCAGCAACGATGAATAAGAGGACATTTCTGTTCCATTATTTACTATGTAACACATACCATAAACTTGACTTTTCTCAGATATCCTCCCTCAGAAATTTGTGCAGAGTATCAGCAGTGAAAGGACATACTATTTTATTTATTTATTTATTTTTTGAGACAGGGTCTTGCTTTGTAGTTAAGCTGGCCTTGAACTAACTCACAGCAATTCTCCTATCTCTGCATCTCGAGTGGTGGGATTTCAGGCCTGGGCCATCACACACAGCAGGATATACTATGTTTTGAAGTATATGTCTTGTGTTTTTGTGTTTAATCAGAAACCTTGAGTTCAGCATACAAGCATTACATCTCCATCACTTTTGTCCAGATATTAGAGTTAATTTGAGCTATATTTAGTATTCTTCCTAGCATGAAAAGTCTTGTCTGTTTTCTTTAAGTAAATTTTTCACTATTATTTTCCTATGTACATAAGTTTTAGAGGAGTGAGGGTCAAATATAAATGCTCTCTATGATAACTAATTCATGTGTGTGAAATTACTCTTACATAATTTTAAATGACTTTTTGCATCTTTTTATGTTTTGTGTTTGTCTCAGATCAGCATCAATGCTAAAATTATAGGAATCATCTCTAATGTGGGCTAAGAAAGCAATCGTTACTTATTAAGTTACACTGACTTCTAGAACTGTGCTGTCCACTGCAGTAGCCACAGGCATTGGCGCTTCAATTATTTAAAGCAAAATCCAATAAAATATCTTTGTTCAGCTGAGTAATCACATTTCAGGCAGACGAGAGCCACCCATGCTAATGGCTGCCATAGATCTAGGCTGTTCCTATCTTTGGAGAAAGTGCTATTGGACGACTTGGCCAAGGCCTAGATGTATGAATTCTGCTTTGAGATCTCCGAGGGCTGGTTCATTAGAAACCCAGTGTTTAGGGGTACATTAATCTCCTCCCATGGTTCCGCCAGTATCCACTCAAAGTCTTCAGAGAAGTGTTTACATAGTGCCAAATGAGCTAAAAGAACTTTCAAACATCTTTCAGACCAGTAAAAGCAAAGGTTCTGTTTTTAAGTTTGCATTGTTTTTTTTCTGGAGTGTTTATCTTGGCTCTGTGTAGACAAAGGAATAGAAAAAACCCAACAAAAGCCTCGTAAGGAGAGAACAAATGAATTCCCAATGGGATCATTGCTCTGAAGGAGACAGATTATATAATATTTGAAGTTTTCATTCAGTAAGATGATGCCTCCACCTGCATAGCCTTCTTTGAGGTTACTCTTATCTGTAATATAATGCACAACAATACATTCCATAATGTAAGAATCTCTTCACAGACGTTATCGTAGTTACATTCTGCATATGCAAGTTATATCAACAAACCAGGAAACCAATGGGGTAATTTATGCATTATGCTTTTTGTCATTCCACACCTGTTTCAAGAAACAGAGGAGCCAAGAGGACTGGGCATGGATATGAGAGTCAGATTGCGTTAGTCTGACCTCAGCAGGTAATAAAATGGGAACTTTGGTAATATCATGTAAAATTTCTAAGCTTGTTTAGTCAGTAAAACAAAGTTATATTCTACAATAATTCTTAGTCTCAAGTTTACTATGATGAGTGAGCAGCTAATCACACCAAGTGTGAAATACCTATTCATGCCTATCTATTCCAAAGGGCACTGATGGTAGTATTAGCATTAATGTTTGCGTCAGTATTTTGATGACCACCATGATTGGATCAAATCATTATAAGTTACCCAAAGTAAAATAGTTTGCAGCTTAGTAATTTTAAGTTGCATAGCACTGAATTAAATTTCCAATACAAAACTTAAAATTTGTCATTCTAATACATACATTTTTGCAACTATATTGCCTAACTGAGTTGCAGCTGTATCAAGAGGTGTGCATAGATACAAATAAATAAAATCTTGTAGTAGCGACAGGATAATAGTTCCATAAAATGCAACTTTGACATGAAATCCTACAATGAAATAGACTATAAAAATATAAATATGTCAGGATATTTATCATTACAGACACATATATACATATGATAATGAAAGTTTTCTTTTGGATTAAGTTTCTGGCCCTTAAGGTGTATTTGGTCTGTCTTTAAGTGTACTATCATATCTACTTAAGCAGTCACACTGAAATGTACTAAACAAAGCTTTTTTCATCTTTAGGAATAGAAGAATTAGCATTTCATTGATACATTATTTTGTGACACATTTATGACACAGGTATTTCTTCCATTTTATACATAAAGATGTTGAAATTTAGAGGAGCTCAGTGATTCCTAAATGTGCATCTCCTCCCAAAGCCTCTTCCTGTGTCACATTGAATGACACAGATTTTACTGTTCTCTTCTTTATGATGGTCTGGTTCTTCTTGGGACAGCAGAACCTACACATTCATTCTGTTTCTCCTTTGTCTCAAGGAGATGATTTTTCTTCCTTTTGCCTTGTCCTAACATCTCTTCTATGGAAATGTCAAAGTGAAATCCAGTGTTAACCTCTACTTTGTCCAGTAATTTTGAAAGTGCTTCACACCATTTGTTAATTTTTTTTATCAACAGAAATGAAGTAAGATCATGGGTCTTTGCAAATCACTTGTCAAGACTAAATCCAGGTAGCTTCTCTTACATCTCTTTGGCAGTAAGCCTTTTGCTATAAGAAGATCAGTTCGTGATTAAAAAAATAAATGTTGTTCATGACTTCATGGACAAACCAAAACTTTTTCAATCTTAAAAAAAGTAGGAATTATCATAAAAATTGTAATATATTGTGTGGAACTGACAAGTATATATCTGGAAAACAAATCATATAATGAGGTGTTTATAATGTGAAATTCACTTTTACCAGTATATTGTTAGTAAATTTAGCAGTTGAGCAATATTTACATTCAGCCTCTGAGCTCAGGACTGAGTTTTACCAAGTAACTTCTCTATCTGCATTTTATTTGTGGTCATTTACCGATAGGACTGATAGCTACCCAAGGCTTGGCAATATGCCATGCAGCATCTGAGATCTAACATTTCTTCCTTAATCACACTTCTAAGGTTCTAATGAATCTCTTCTGCAATGGCATCAGATATTTTTCCCCACGTGGCGATGTCACTAGGGTGTATGCACCTAAAGGACAGGTCAACAACTTTATGCAACTATTACATTTTTGTTTCTGCAAGAGTGGCTCAGTAAGAGCTAACTTTCTCTATATTCATATGCTAGTGGAAAATTATGCTTCGGAAGTTAAGTATACCACTGACATCTCTACTCCTACAGTTCATTAGGTATGGAAGCTTCCCTAGCAAGAACTCGTTTCCTTAACAGGAAGTGGTTTCTTTAGGAGGAAAAATGCAAGAAACAAAGACAACCTGAGAGGTATGTTTATATGAGGTAGCAGGTTTGGTAGCAAAGCACAGTAAGCGAGGGCAGGGGGAGGCTCCACACTGCTGAAGCGCAACTTCTCCATGCTTTGTTTCTGAACCAACATGGAGCAAAACATAAATGGTGGCCAAAGTGAGTCAAACTTGGAGGAACGAAAGTCACCATTCATTGGCCAGGGCAACTGGATGAGACAAGAATGAGCACGTTATCTGTTGAGGAGAGGTAAAGCATATCACATTTCCTAGAGCTTCCTGAGGCAGGGTGGGAAGATGAAAAGAAAGGAGAGCTACTTACTGTTTGGGTCTACGTTCTCACAGAGTTCTGTCTTTGCCTCACCGTTGGGTCTGTCACTGGGTTTGTGTGACAGCCGCGATGACATGGTGGCTGCTGTGACTACTGCCTTGAAGCTTCGCTTCCGTTTCTGGACATTGAGTTCAGGGTGGAAAATGATGATGTATACTTTCGGCATGTATAGCATTCCCAGCGCCACTGATGCACTTAAGTTCATGGAGATTGTAAGCGTGGTAGTTTGTATGTAGAGCTAGGAGACACAACACACAAGGCACTATTACAAATAAAATGACCGCAGGAGGAGTCTGAACACTTAAAGTGCTGTCCATAGTGACTAGGTCTAGGAGAGAAAGCAGCAGCTCTAAGGGCCTTCGGATCAAAATGGAAGACAGAGTGTGCCCATTTATTAGAGAATTTATGTACATATTAACTGGATGGAATATCTTTGAGAAGTATTAACTAGACAAAATCTCCTATAGTGAAGTTCATCATAGGCTTTAAATCAAATTTAAATACTTAAATAGTAGCTGAATATGAAGATCATGGAAATTTGTAACCTTGAGGAAAACCATTAGAACAAAACCACTAGAACATAGTTTATGACTTACTCTGCCAATATTATGGGACCTTGTATGAAAAATATTTATATTAATAAATTTCTCTGTTTTTCAAAGGTAGTTTACCATTACTATACCTATGAAGCAGTGAGTTGAGTTCATAAGATCTTGCTCAAGTCTATTGTATAACACAGGAAGAATTAGAAACCCAAATTTAGCAATGTGAATCAAACTGCCAACAGAATGAATAAAAGCTCACTATTGCTTTATGTCATGTAATTTGGATGGTGCTCCCATCATTGTCTTTGGCTCCTTTTGTTTCCTCAAAAGAACAGATCAACCACAAACTCCAATGCAAGACATTGCCAAGGTTCTGAATTTGAAACAGTGATACTTGAAGTTAACCCAAAAGAGGAAAGCCACAGGTTACTTGCCATGCCTTGATCAAGGGCCTCTCCTATGATGATGTTTATGATGTATATGACTTCAGACGGCCAGAGTAAATTTAACAGGCCAATGTCACCTTTTCATTCTGTGAAAAGTGTAGTTCCTAGCAATGTATTTTCTGTGCTGCTCCACAACTGCATTGTTTCACTGATTTGAGGATAGAAATCCTCATGCTTTTTTTTTTTTTTTTTTTTTTTTAGGTTCTCTGAGATAGGGTCTCACTTTGTAGTTCAGGCTGGCCCTGAGCTCAGCCTCAAACTCACATTACAGCAATCCTCCTGCCTCTGCCTCCCAAGTGCTGGGATTACAGTCATGAGCCACCACGCCCGGCACTATGATATGTGGTACTGATTGCTGCTGGGTGTGAGTCTCCACACCTAGTATTGTATGTGGTTATCGGGGATCAAACCCGGGTCCTTGGGCTTGCAAGACAGGCACCAGATCCACTGAGCTAACTCCCCGGCCCCAAATGCTCATTCTTAATGGAAACTGCAAGGTCCCACGGGCTTGTGTTTAATAATTTCCCATAGTTTCTTTCCTCCCTGACCTCTCCCATCCTAGTTCCCTAGAGCTCAATCAGAGTGAGATATCTGTCATATCTTAAATATATGGTTGCTTTTTCAATTACAGGACATTTATACACACTATTTAAATAATTTTTTTGCTGCATGGATTCTTTCCTCCTCTTCTTTGAACATCCATACCAAACTGTCACCCACAATCTCAGATGTAGGCTGGCTTCTTCACTTATGTAATCTCAAAAGATTATTTTCTTTGTATCACTAGTCTCTGTAATTACATACCTACTATTTGTCCCCATTGGTCCCTAGGTTCAATGAAGTCAAATCTGTCCTAAGCCTATTTTCTATTACTATGTCTGTATTACAGGCAGATAGTAGATATTTTCATAAGTACGTGATGGATGGGATCATGTGGTTGACACATTTTTTTATCCTTATGCCTCAGTGATCAAATAAACTTTCTCTAAATCTGTAAGAATTTCTATTAGATCTATTGATAGCCTAGATGTTTTGATACTACTTCTTTAATTGCAGTCCCTCTATAATCAAAAGTGTCTTTGACATTTCACCTCAAAGAAACAGTTTTCTAGCCAACATTAATTTGAATTTCAATGTCTCTAAATGATTAAAAGGAGCTACCAGGTTCTAACTATATTATAGATGATGAATGAAAAGCAGACAAAAACAATGTTGAGTTAATGTTATTTTTGGTATTTAAAGAATATTCCAGAAGCTCATCTTTTCATACTACAACATCTTTAGATTTCAATGTCATTCTACTCTGCAAGGCTGCACTGTTCAAGCCAGCTTGTCACAGTCACAGGACTTTATGGTAGTCATAGAGGATGCTCCTTCCTTTGTCATGGTCACAGCTATCCCCCTAAGCTCTGCAAATCAAAGGTTACTCATCCAGCTAGCAGATCCATAGGAGTTTAGAATGTGTTTCTGTTTCTCTGCAAAGTTTGCAATTGAACAGATCAGAGTTCATATTTGTGTTATTACTTATATATAGTTACCAGTAGTATGTGTCCGTGGTCATAAATATTTGTATGTGTGTACTTCTGTCTTAATGACTCTCCTCCTGTTGAGACAAAATACCTGACACCCAAAGTTAGGGCAGGAAAGGTTTATATTGTCTCTCGATTTGTAGAGGTTTTATTTTGTAAATGGCTGGCTTCAAGTCATGGTAGGACGGTAGGTAGTTCATGGCGAAGGAGGCCAGGCAGAAATCAGCAAGCAAGTGAGAGGTGATAAACTTTGTGCCCCTTGTGTCTTATCCAGGGTACTCACCCTTACCACAGGTAATGCTTACAACCGTAATCCTAGTATTGCACCGTGTATCCATCCCAGCGTTACACACTGTAGATCTAGGCACTTCTGAATGAGGCAACTAGGCACAAGCCATACCAATTTCTTTATGTACTTTTTTAAATCAAAGACTATTTAGCAATTTGATTCCAAGTCTCTATTACTCACTTTATAGTGTTTAACTATTTTCACATGCAAATACCAAAAGTATGACATTTTGTTACCAATGTAGCCACATTTAACAAATAAGTGATGGCCAGCTTCTTACCAGAGCGCATCCCACAGATCATTTTTATATAGTATGATGATTGAGAATGAAGGGACTTGAGCAAGTCTCTTCACATTCAATTACCCATTATTGGTTTTCCAACACTTGCCAAATTACTTCTCAACTTCTCCATTTATAAAATAGGGACAATCAAAGCACCTACCTTACAATGTTACCTCGATGATTAAGTTACTCATTCTCAAATGCTTTAGATAGGATGTGTTACCTGCTAAGCACATATGTCTTTTTAATAAGAATATAGGACAAAGATAAGCTATAGAAATGCCAGTTGACAATCTGAACCCTAGTTCAGGGACTAAGCCACTGACTGATTGTGTTATGATGTAGTGACTTGACTGAATTAGTGAATATTCGGGGGATTAGTAAAGCACCCCTCTAGGTGGATCTGTGTGGGCCATGCAGGTGTGACCTTTGTCACTAAATGCGGTGTCTTCCTTTCTGCCACACTTCCCCAGCTCTGCCTTCAGTCCACCATCAGAGGTAGCTTTGCTCTGCCATCTTCTTCCACCATGATATTTTGCTATTTTTCCTTGAGAGCCAGTCAACCATGGACTGAATATGAAACCAAATTAATGCTCTTCCAAGACATGAGTATTAGATAGTGTGTCCCATAAGTGGGAAAGATGACTAACACAAACCTGCTGGTCGTCAGTGGGAGGCTCACTGGTAGCCCTGAATTTTCACTCTTCTATCCTCTTCAGTACAATCATATGGCAAATTAAATATATTTGTATTTCATGTAATGGTTCTTATTTCATCTGATGCTTTTTGTGCAATTCACTCACCTATTTACTCTGGAATGTTTCACACCAGTGCCCTTATAATTGAAAATGTAAAGAAGTGGGTGATCGAGCACTCTGGGATCTAGATATGCATGTGTTTTATTGAGATCAAGCCCTTGCCCTGGCAGTTGTCTTCAAATCTTCCATCAAATCCTGGCTGGTTACTGTAAAGAGTCTTCTGCCTTTGCTCACCATCAGGTGGTCAGGCTTTTGAGAGGCAGATGGCCAGGGAATTTCTGCGTGCTCTAATAATTAAGCTTTAATTTTATCATTAGCCTAAATCACTGGTGGCGAAGCCATGGCACATGAGTTGCTGTTTGTTTTTGTAAATTAGAACCACAGGATTGAGATTTAATTCCAGTGTTGGCTCTTTGCAATAAATGAGTGGGTTTTGGGTTACAATTCGGGCAGTTGTCTCCAAAAGGTTCACCATCACTGACCTAAATCATCTCCCAGAACTTAGGTTCTGCTACTTGGCTATAAATACTTTAAGATTTATTTATGGATAAGATATACAGACCCAAGCAGCTAAGAGTTGTGTATAATATTCTCCATCAGCTTTCTTAGTTTTATGCACAAAATTTGTAGCTGTAACTATTGTTTTTCAGTTTTGTCATCCATACATTAAAGATAGTAGTTCTTAACTCATATTGCAGTTGTGAAGGTAAAATTAACTGATACATGGGGCCGGGGACTTAGCTCAGTGGTTCTGGTGTCTGTCTTGCAAGTGCAAGGGCCTGGGTTCAATTCCCCGATAACCACATACAATACTGGGTGTGGAGACCCACACCCAGCAGCAACCAGTAACACAGTGCCGGGCATGGTGGCTCACGCCTGTAATCCCAGCATTTGGGAGGCAGAGGCAGGAGGATCACTGTGATGTGAATTTGAGGCTGAGCTCAGGGCCAGCCTGAACTACAAAGTTAGACCCTGTCTCAAAAAACCTAAAAAAAACAAAACTAACTGATACATGAAGAATGTTTAGCAGAATGCCTAGGAAGTTATGTCTGAAATGTTGGCTCCTTACATTTATATACAGCAAAACCAGAGCAAAGGTTCTTTTGTAACCACCTTCTTATATTTTAAACTTGCTGCGTATGTGTTGTCTAGTTAGGTTGTAGTTTTATAACTGCAGTTACATTCTTATTCAAAGAGATAGAAATGTACCAAAAAGTGTACTGTCGGGGTATACCAACTTGGGAGCAATTAAGTACCAGGCACAACTCAGCTAAGTCTACCCATTCATTTTCTTTTCTTGGCCTCAAAGTTCATTGTTATGTAAGTTGGGAATGGATTTCGTGAGATGCTCTTGTTGCTTTATAAGCTGGTACAGCACACAGTTGACTTTTTATTGTGTAACTTTCAGTTTTAAACAACTTAAAACCCTCCAGTGCTTAGTTTCTAACTGCAGTGAACTAATCACACAGAAACAGTTTTAAACAAAACTTCTTGCCCAGTTAAGGTGGAAGGTATTGCCATTTAATTGAGAAAATATTTTCCAGATACATAATACTTTATGTGTTGGAGAGCAACTCTGAAAGTTGTCAAGCCTGCTGTGAAAGCATCAGAATCAATTTACTTGATTCTGAGAAATTCCACTGCAAGCATGACTGTGCGATACAGACAGGCTACACAGAGACAGACAAAACACTAGGACTGTCGGAAAAATCCCATTTCACATATTTGCATTCATTAAAATAGCCTCAGTATGTACTTCATATGTATGTCTTCAGTTATACATTATAAAAATAAAGTACAATATATTTACGCTAGTTAATCATCTCTTTAACCTATACAAATATTCAATTAATGAGAAAACAGTTCTGGGAACAATTTGATGGTGTGAAGTCATGATACAGCAGATAATTAACTACTGACCACATGGTGGAACTCATTATTAGCTTTGTCTTTTGATTACACAGTAAGTGAGATGCCTTTTCCTGTATTGCTTATGGGGTCACTGTGTCACCAAGATATTCTCAGATGGTGGCCCTGGCTAAGGCTCTGGGCCCAGCCACATGCCCTGCCATCAGGCAAACACTGGGAAATAACATTGTAGGGTCAGAAGGAAGCAATAGCGATCTAGTGTGTAACAATGGGGCTAGTTAACAATGCATTTCTCACTGGAAAATTTCTAAAGAGAAATTTT
Source organism: Petromus typicus (assembly GCA_004026965.1). Lineage (NCBI taxonomy): Eukaryota > Metazoa > Chordata > Mammalia > Rodentia > Petromuridae > Petromus > Petromus typicus. The sequence goes on from PVIR01000601.1 coordinate 37,729, forward strand.
AAATTTCCTTCCCAAAAAAAGTATGAAAGGTGATGCATGAATTAGCTTGATGTACCCATACTTCTATCAAAATATCACTCTGTGCTCTGGTTCCTTCGTCCCTTTCTTCCCAGAATGGGAATGCCCTTCTCTCACCTGATACCTTGCTCATACTGGACACTGAATGAATGCATTGATGCTCTGCATAAAGCTTCCCAATCTTTCATTTCCAAGGTAGAGGACAGACAGCACATACCTTGGTCTGCTTAGAAGAATACTCAATGTGGCATCATGAGTACTTTGAAAATGCAAATGCACTCTAAGGGGATCAGTCCATTAGAAAACAATTTGTGACAACATAAAGTTCATGTTCGCAAATGTTTAATTTCGTCCACAGGACATGCTAGACGTACACAATCAGCTGTAATCAGCTGAGAAAAGATGCGCAGAAATACACAAAAGACACACAGATGCCCAGAAATCGAATACCTTCCATGTAGCCCCTCCTGCAGTTTGACATCAGTTACAAACAATGGTCCTTTGGCATCTTTTTACAGGAAAAAAATCTTAAGTCATTTTTTTTTTTAAGGTTTTTTGAGACAGGGTCTCACTTTGTGGTTCAGGCTGGCCCTGAGCTCAACCTCAAACTCACATCACAGCAATCCTCCTGCCTCTGCCTCCCGAGTGCTGGGATTACAGGCGTGAGCCACCATGCCCGGCACTGTGGTATGTGGTACTGGTCGCCGCTGGGGTGAGTCTCCACACCCAGTATTGTTATGTAGTTACCGGGGATTGAACCCAGGTCCTTGCGCTTGCAAGACAGGCGCCGGAACCACTGAGCTATATCCCCGGCCCCAAAATCTTAAGTCATTTTAAGAAGGCAAAGCAGTATACTGATTGTCTTGTATGATTCTTAGCTATATAATTACTATTTTGCCACTATTTAATTGGTGTGCATCATTAATGATGTTCCCCTAAGTCCAGTGTTTTTATGGCACAATTTTGCATAGGGTAGTGATTCTCTAATACCATGTAGGTCATAACATCACTGAATGATGATAAATATGTTGTGTGCCATCAACTGTATAATTAGCAAATTTTGGTTATTGAAAAAGTTCACTTGAAGCAAGTGTTAGGTATGATCAATTGCATAAGCAACATTTTTTTAAAAAGATCTACCATTCATAGTAGTATTTTTCCCATTGTGTTCACCTTTTCCTCATTACTAAAGTAGAGATAGCAGTACCTGTATTAGAAGATCGTGATGTGGGCTGGGGATTTAGCTCAGTGGTTCCAGCACCTGCCCTGGAAGCACAAGTGCCTGGATTTGATCCTGGTTACTACATACCACAGTGCTGGGTATGGTGGTTCACACCTGTAATCCCAGTACTCAGGAGGATTGTAATCCAGGCAGAGGCAGGAGGATTGCTATGATTTCGAGGCTGAGCTCAGGTCCAGCCTGAACTACAAAAGCGAGACTCTGTCTCCAAAAAAAAAAAAAAAGATTTGGTTACTGGGACCAAATTAAATGACCACTGGAAGACACACAGGACAGTGCCCAGTATGTAGCAACCAGTCAATAAAAGATATTTGTGTCACTGATTTAATTTATTGAGTATGTCATAAAATGACTTGTTTTCTACTGTATTCCTTTTTATACAATTTTAATACTTGTTGATCTTACTGTCTTAACAGAGTTGCTAAATAACAACCTGTTTAGTGGGCAAAAATCTTATTATGTTTTATTTTGTTTCAAAGTATACTCAATCCCCATTTGATGTGTCAATGACTATTTCATGAGAAATAAGCAATTTTGTATGTTCTCAAGTGACAGCTGAGCATTGAGACAAGAAGGTTTTAATGGAATCTTTAGGTGGGGTGGGAGAAACTTTGTAATTCTCATAATATCTCTAAGGTCATGTAATAAAAATAAAAAATGTGTCTGGTGTTGTCACAGTAAAAAGGAAGGGTATATTATTATCTGACAGATGTTTGAAATATTCATGTGAGTAAAATGCAAAGTTCCTGGCATAAAGAGCCTTGTTCTCTGCCTTTATCACCTCTACCCCTTGCTTACTAATTCCAGCATTCATGTTTTTGAGAAAGAAATAACGCCACATGGATGAGAGTGAAACAGAACATTTATAGTTAAGATTCGCTCTGGCATCCAAAAGGTCAAGATATTGAGGGCGTTTTCTTGGGTAGGAAATATTCTCTATAACCACAGAATAATGGTGGCAAATCTCTGATGAGCATGTTGTTTTTATTTTACGACAAATGAGTTAATATATGAGTTGCTTTTCCTAAGCAAAACCTCAGTATTCACGATTAACTGCAGTGTTAACACATGGCAATAAGTAAGTGTGTTGGGGTGGCTGTTTGGGCACTTGTTGTACAGAGGTTTGCCATCACTGCTGTAGGAGGACCCAGCATGTAATCAAGGAAATACGATTTTTTGGTTTATTATTTTACATTTCTTTTTTTTTTTCTTTGAGACACGATCTCACTTGTGGTATCACTAACTCACTAGGTAGCCCACGCTAGCCTTGAATTTAGAGCAGTCCTCTTGTCTCTGCCTCCAAGCGCTGGGATTACAGGTGTAAGCCACCACACCCAGCTTTTTTTTCCCTTCATTTTTCACAAGGATAATTTAAAGGAAAGACATATATTTTTCATTAGAACTGATTTCAGATTTGGCCATGGATGGTAGGTGACTTTGAGCATAATCCACTGTGTGAGAGTCTCAATTCAAACTTGGAACTTTATTGTCAGAATGTACGGTCTGTCTGGATCTATCAGAGGCTTTCTCATTATTTAGAAGATGAAAGCAAATCATGTGTGAAAAGTAGCTAGCACAAAGCCTGGTATATAGCTTTGGTCAGAAAATGCTGATGTTATTATTAGAGTGGACAAGGTCTAATTTTCGTACTGCTCTATTTTGACCTTTTATCTCCAAGAAGATAGTAAGTGGAAACAACAGATAGATACTACATCAAATAGTCTGGGATAGGCATGTGGTTGATGTATTAAAAATAATGGAGAAAACTAGATGATTATTGGACAAGATCTATTTTTACATCTTTTGCTTTTCTTAATATCCTCAGACAAAATATCCACTCTTTACCCAATTGTTTTACTCTTCAGATGGACTTAAGGCAGGTGCTCCAGGTGAATGCAAATCAGTTTCTGGAACATGAGATTAGTGATTCTGTTCATGCTTGAAATCACCTTCTTCTCAATACTTTATTTCCTGAGCAGAAACTTGACACTGTGACTATTTCTCCATATTTTAATTAGAGAGATGTGTTCTTTCAGTAGACCACATCCTTGAAGTTGAGTTTTGCCCTCCCATGCCACTGTGTAAACTCTGGGCAATCTCATTGGTTAAGTATTTTGGAAAAGCTAGTACTCATTTTACTGGACAAATATGAGCATAATATACACACACATACAGAATTTCTAAGTCTTTTGACACCTCAATTTTGATTCCACGACTCTTTCATTTTCCTACATTTGTAAGATATGAGTTTTATTCTCTTTTGTAGGTAATATGGTCAAGATTTAATCTGTTGGGTTATCTAAGAGGTTTACTTACCACCTCGGGCCTTGAGAATTCAAAAGTTATTCGGCCTCTGCCTTGCCGTGATTTAGCATACAGAGGCCAAGCACTTCTCTCATACTCAGCCTGGAGAGACACACTTCTGCCAGACTCTGCCAGCCTGTATTCAACGACACTGACCCTCACAGCCTCTTGGTAAGGGGCTCTGTCCGATTCTGTCTTGTAAAATGAAAATGCTGGCTTGTACCACACTGCGAAATATCTTGGGTATGATAAAAAGATGCTCTATATTACTCTACAAGTTAATTTGTGAGTTTAAAATAATAAAATCTGAGCAGAAAGAATCCAGTGAAATTTTCCATTTATGGGAGTGAAAGGCTGTCAAAGCTTGCCAACTTTTAAACACTCCATTATAGCTGTGATAAATATAAAAAGAAAATAGTCAAATGCAAATACTAATAATGTATTAAGGATTTAAAAATGAAATATCTTTAGTATATCTGAGGAATATTCAGTTGTGTTTTAAATGGACTTGTGAAGTTTTCATCAAAATCAGAGCCTAGAAGTCTCTGACAAAGGAGAGTGGTAAGATTCTCCTGAGAACAATGTATTCTCTTCTCAGTTTTCAAAGTCACTGACAGTGGCTTTGTGATGAATGTTGACAGTTTTGATCATAATCACCCCAGCTTTCTACTCCTTAAGAGTTTTGGCTGGTGATTTTGGTTGGTCATAGAATCCCAACATGTGTCCTGCCTACATGGCACACTGAGGATTTATTAGCTAGTGCATCTCTAGTCTATAATCTTGCCTCACTCCATTGTTTCTGCAGGGAGTCTGTGCTCTGGGACCTTCAAGGTTCTCTCCTATGCAATTGTTTCGACCTAAAAAGGGGCAAATAATTCACGTGAGACCACTCTCTCTTATTTTGTCCCCCTCAGTGATATACTGGGCATCTTGGGGAGAGAAATGACAGCTTCTTTGTGAGAGTGACTAAGGCCTGCAGAAGAAGGACGGAATGCTTCATGGCTTTGATCTAGTCTTCCAAAGTTGTGTTTTCCTTTGTTTCCAACGTGTTGGATTAGGAATCAAAGTATTTGGCTCCCACTCATTCATTTCTAACGGATAACGGTCTAGTCTCTGCTGTCACTTCCTCTGAGATGGCTTCTGACCTGTCTTTGTATCCTTACAGTATCTGAAGATGGCTATTTTCTAAGATGCGTTTGTCTGAAAAACTCAGTATTGATGGTAGGAACATTAGATCTCTGGCTTCCCTGCTTGCTCTCTTCCTATCACATTAGAAATAAAGATAAAAGTTTTTAACGTCGCCCAAAGAACTCCGAGGGCCTCACTTTGGCCTTTTCTCGGTGTCTCTACATTCCTCAAATAAGCCACGTGCTGTCCAGGGCCATGTCCTCAGGGCCCATGCACATGTTCTTCTGTCCATCTTCCCTTGTTACCACCCACCTGTCCTTCCACCTCACTGCCTTGGGTACATCTTTCCTGACCTTCAAGTCTATCTACTGTGTCCATCTTATCTGATAATGGAATGTGTTATATGCCTTCATTTTATTAATCACAATTTGTGACTATACATTCAATGTATATTTCTTTAAGGATTATCTCCTTATCTGAAAGTGAGGAAAGCAAAGGCAGAGACTCTAGCCACTGATTTCTAAATCAACTGCACAATCAAAGCCATTCATTCATTTGGCCTTTCAGATCACCTTTCCCATCTCTTGTATGCTTGTCTCTGTCCTGCCATGGGGCCTTTGCTTCTGTGTGCCCCTTTCCCTAGAACACTGGGGATGAACATATGGCACACTTGCCACAGCAGGCTGTGTGTGGCGCTGAACATGAAATGGTGCACCATCACTGCTGTAGGATGTTTTCCTACCCTCCTACCCTATTTTCTATTGATCCTGCAGATTTCTACTTAAACTGATTTTCCTCAGCTAGGATTTTTCTAATGAAAATGAGATAACAGTGTTCTGATATGCCTTCTCAAAGCAAGTATCACCATCACCGTTCATGTCTGTGTGTGGTGTGTTTGGGGGGGAAGAAGACTTATGTCTCTTCACCATTGTACCCTTATGTCAACTACTATGAGTGGCAGATGGGATAATTTGATACCCAAATTAAGGGAAGTCTTGTGCACAAAAGGAGAATCTCTTTTCAGTCTTGACTTTTTCTCTTGCCTTCTCAGAAAGTAAGTGGTGAGCAGAGGAGATATCCTGAGGCTCTCTACCCTCACCCAGGGAGAAGGGGTGCACTCAGTTTTCCTGGGATGGGCACCTATATTTTCAAACCTGTTCATTAAACTATAAAGCATAGTTATCAATAATGAGTTCCCAGAGCCTGCAGGAACAATGAAAGTCCAGCAAAATTGCTTTGGGGAGGATGGGAGCTTTTCTTTCAAAAAGCTTGGGCTAACACCCAAGTTTGCACCTAATTGTCTCCTTACAGTAGTAAAAAAAGAAATGGTTGCCATGACAACTCAATGAGTGTAGGCTTTTTAAAAATGTATAAAGCTGGTGACTTCGAGATACAACTTGCATTTTGTTTTTGCCACTGTGATCCGTTTTGAAGTATTTTGGAATCAACAATAAATATCTGAAACACTCACTTTTATAAAGTATGAAAGACACTGATACAGTTAGTAACAAGAATGAGTAAACTATTATTTCTCCATGAAATATCAATCCCTAAACTGACTAAATTGCTTATAATTTAAGATAAACTTGGTTGCACAATTTGGAACCATTAAGTATTATTCCATAATCAAATACTAGGGATTAGAAGAAAAAAGATCAAAACCTGAAGTTCAGTTCATTTTATGTTTTGTTAAGGAGTTGGCTAATACTCCTTGTAGAGTGTCCCTGGCATGTGTTTCCTTCTCTCTCCATGTCCCGCCCTCCTCTTAAATGTAGTCAGCCAATGAGGCTCCCTAAGTGACAGAGAACACTGAACACCATTTATAAGTTCTAGCTCCTTTCCTGCATCACCTTCTCCTCCTCTACTCCTTCTTCCTCCTGTTTGTACTTTATGCTGGAATCCTACAGTAGCTTTCCAAGCTACATCCTGTTTGACTTCCTTTGAAGAAGTTCTAAACAGTGACTAGAGTGATCTTTATAAACAATGGAAATTATGCTGTGGCGGCTCCTGTATAGCATCTAGCAATGACTTCTTTTTGTGCAGCAACACCTGTTCTGGTTATATTTCAACTTCCCAGAAAGGGTCTTTCTCAAATATGATTCGTCTCTACTGTCTCTGTTGGCAGATTCATGCTCTTTTCTAGTAAAAGGGACTTAACACTTAAAATTCCCTGCTTAAGGGTTTGTTTTATTTTGTTCTCCCCTATACATAAATGTTTAGGTAACTCCTAACTTAGCTTTCAGGTTCAATTTTCATTTTTCTGTTATGGACTTTCAGTGACTTCATAGCACTCCACTAATCTTACTTTTTTTCTTCCTGTGATGTTCTCTCATACTAGCCTATTCTTTTATTCACAGTATGGATTATGGCCAGTAATTATCTTTGTGGTCATGAATTCATTTATCTTAACTTCTATTTTCGTAGAAAAAAAATTAGCTTTATGATTATAGGGCTATACCTATCAAAAAGAACAATTGCAATAATATTTTTGAGCAAACACAGAAGGATAGCAATTTTTAAAAAGAATTACAATCAGGCCGGGGATTTAGCTCAGTGGTTCTGGAGCCTGCCTTGCAAATGCAAGGTCCTGGGTTCAATCCCTGGTAACCACACAGCACAATGCCAGGACTCGTGACTCATACCCAGCAGCAATCGTACCACATACCACAGTGCCCGGTATGGTGACTTATGCCTGTAATCCCAGCACTTGGGAGGCAGAGGCAGGAGGATTGTGGAGTTTAAGGCTGAACTACAAAGTGATACGCTGTTTTTGAAAAACTAAAAAAAAAAAAAAAAAAAGAATTGCAATACCAAAGAAAGGTACAATATAAACTTTCCAATGAGTAAAATTAACTCTGTAATATACAAATATTAGGTAGATTATTTTTCTTAGAATACATAGTCTTAGGAGTACATTCATTCAAAATCTTATTTCCAGAAAAGTTAGATGACCTACACAGGGACACAGTGATCACAGAAACGCTAAGATGATGGGCTTGGGGATATAGCTCAGTGGTTCTGGTGCCTGTCTTGCAAGCATAAGGACCCGGGTTTGATCCCGGGTAACCACATAACAATACTGGGCGTGAAGACTCATACCCACCAGCAATCAGCACCACATACGACAGTGCCGGGCATGGTGGCTCATGCCTGTAATCCCAGCACTCGAGAGGCAGAGGCGGGAGGATTGCTGTAATGTGAGTCTGAGGTTGAGCTCAGGGCCAGCCTGAACCACAAAGCGAGACCCTGAAAAAAAAGGAAACTCTAAGATGAAAGCTGAAATGTTTTGATTCTAAACCTCATTCTAGTACAGTGATACTCACTTTCAACTAAAAAGCCTATTCAATAGAACAGTACATTACAAACCTGTTTAATTTTTGATTCTCTGAAGCCTTAATTGCCAGTGCTTAGAAAAACAAACAGCTCTAAGAATTTCTGAAAGGAACTGACAGAAGATTCTGATTCTTTGTCTTTGATTGCACATTTGTGTGCATTTTATATTTAAGCCCACATTCCCTAGTACTAAGCAAGAGCAAACATTCTTTTCGTGAACTTGAAACTGTATCTGCTTTCCCTGCCAAATCTAGCTTCATGTCAAGCGACGCGGTTTTGCTGTCTTTCCACCCAACTGTGTGTGCACGGCCAGGCACATGCTCCAAATGATAAAAAGACGTGCTTGAGCAGGCAGAATATAAAGTACACAAACTGAATGTAAATATCATCTGTAGCATAAGCAGGTTGTAGTGTCTGATGATTTTGCTCACATTGAGTTATGATATGGAATATAAGTTGAAAAGATCAGGGTAGACAGAGGAAGGTAAACACAGAAGGAGAGCAGGAAATCTAAGCTTCGTCAGACACATAACAGGGGATTTTTCTGTTTCAAGTTAAGATGACGTCCTGGTATTTTCTGTGTGTGCTGGCCAAGACCTCTTCCATCTATTTCATATGTATTTAATAATGGATGAAATAGAATGAAAGTAGACATCAGTATTTTCAAAGGAGAGACCCTACCCATAGTCAGGCAGGAGGGAGCCCCAGTCTTGCAGTGGGAAGGGTCTAGGGTCTTTACAGTTGAACAGATCTGGATCATAGACTACCCATTGCCGAGGATGGGGAAAAAGAGCTGGTGCCCAAAGGGATTGGAGAGAGGATCAAAGAAGTTTCATTATTCAAGGACAATAACTGAGGCAGTCTTTGAGACGGTCTCAAATCGAAAAAGCTACCCTCAGGAAAGAGTTGAAGAGATGAGTTGAGCAAGAAGTGAATACCAGCCCTCATGGGAAAGTAGGTTCAGGATGAACCTGCAACTTGTATCCTTAAAGAATGACCATTTTATGTGTCTTTCTGAATTCAGGGAAGATTGGCTGAATAATTATACAGTGTTCAGGTGGGCATGCTTATAATTCCAGTACTTAGGAGGATGAGGGAGGAGGATTGCTGTGAGTTCAAGGACCTGCTGAACTATAAAGCGAAACCCAGTCTCAAAAACAAAAACAAAGAACAAAAAAGTAATTACAACATGTTTAAAACTGGATTATAGCAATGGTCTCTGTACCCATTAGAGTTACTGGTGGACAATTTTCCCTCGCCTCTGGGTTCAGAACAGTGATACTGAAATTTTCATTAAGACCCAGGGAAAACAGATATATTCATAATGCACACATGAAATCATGGCACTCAGGAGTTAGAAAATTTCAATTATTGTACTTGTTTTATTCATGCAGTAGGCATGGGAAAAGGCTGTTTTTAAACTCTTCGGTGCCAATGGTTTCTCTTCCTTTGAGATTCAGAAACATCTTTTCTTTCTCAAGCTACCAAGAGTGATTTTCTTTCTTATATATTCCAGTGTCTCCATGTTATGGCATGAATTAAGGAAAGCCACCTCATGTTTTGAAGAAAATCAGAATTTTGAAATAATGTGCTCACTGTTTAAATTTTATAAGCTACTGCTTGCCCACTACTTAAAAGCATTTACAAGCAGTATACATAAACATTTAGTATAAAATTATTAATGATATTTAAAGGAAGCACAAACAGTGAAATGTTTGGGATGCTGAGCAGGAGGTTCTACGTTCAAGACTTGTGGCACTGACTTTGGTGAAGTCAACAGCAAAGGTGTTCTTTGGGAACTGTATGGGCTGAAAGAACTCACCTTACCTAAGGCTATGCTCTCCTCCCAGGGGGTCTCTGAGTCAACTCTGGGAGATGTCAGTGTCTGTCACAGCTCGAATTTTCCACCCACCCACTCCTCCTCTTCCCACAGTGGTGGGCAGGGCCCTTCACAGTCACCGTCTTGCATTTGTATTCTTCACAAGTCCAGTCTGACTAACAGTATTGTTCAGAAGCCTCCTGGATATCCGAGTTCCAGTTAAAGCAGGCATTTTCTAAATACATTTTATTTCATAACTCCACTTCCAGCTCTTTTATCAAAGATCAACCGAGAGCCCTATAATATTTATTTATAGCACATCTAGGAAAAGTCAGCTTGTCAGACAAGACATATTCTATTCCCAGAACTTCTCCCTGCAACCCTGAAATGAACCTACCCCTTTCATCTGGAAAACGTTCCAATTTTCAGAACATTTTTTGCTATTGAACATGATAAGCTCTTCACTCATATTCACCACTTGTTCCTATCTGACCAGAGTGGTTTTCTCTTTTTGTGTTGAACTATTTAAGAGTTACACATATCATGATGCATTGAGAAAACATTTTCCTCCTTAAGCACGATGTAATTATAATACCATGGTAACATAATCGTTATCTCATAATATTATGTAATACATGAGTCCAACTTTTCCCATCTGTTCTAAGAATGTCTTATATTTGGGAGATTTAGCTCACTGGGGCGACTGCCCACCTTGTGAGGGCGAGGTTGTGAGTCTGATTCCTAGCATCACAAAAAATACATAAAAATTTCTTATATGACTTGTACTGTACCACAAATCCAATCAAAGTTCATAGGTTGTATTTGGTTCTATCTCTTTAGACCTATAGTCTAGAAGTCTTCCTGCCTTTGGTTTTTAATTGAGGTACAATTAATAAATAATGCATGTATTCCAAGACTATACTTAGGCAAATTCTGACACGGGTAGAACAATGAGGTTACCAGCCAAATGAATAGTCAACATCTGCACCAAATCCACGAGTGTCCTCAAGCTCCTTTTACAATGGCCTCAACTCCTTTTTACTTCTGTAGAGCAATGACTAATGGCCCTGAAAGTTTGTATTTTCTAGAATTTTACATAAATAATATCCCATAATATGCATTGTTTTGTCTGGCTTATCTACTACAGTAGTTTTCAGAGTCAGTCACACTGCTGTATGTATTTGACTGTATGGATATACCACAGTTTGTTCACTCAGCTGTTGAGGCCCAATGGCATTATTTCCAGTTTGGGGGCTGAATGATATGGGATATTATTTATAAGATGTAATAGGGAGATGTGTTTTATTTGGAGGGATTAAATTTTGTGGAAAGGAGTGGTGGATCATACAGCAAGCATGTATTTATTTCACTTGATAAGAAGCTGCTAAAGGACTCATTTAACAAAATGGTGGTACCATTTTCCATTCTTATCAATACGTGATGATCCAAATTTCTCTCAACCTTTTTCAACACTTTCTGCAGTTAGTACTTTTAGCATCAGCCATCTAATAGATGTGCATTTAAATTGGATGGTAGTTTTTTCATTCTCTTAATGATTAGTGATGTGCAGGAAATTTCTCATGGCTGGTTATAATTTGAATATCTTCTCTGGTGATGTGTCTGTTCCTGTACTTTATCCAGTTGTTTTCCTATTGTGAAGATTCTAGATTGTGGAGATAGGACCTTTATCAGATATATGCTTTACAGTGATTTCTCTCCTGGTTGTGATATCTAAGAAATCTTTGCCTAATCCAAGTAAGACTTGTCTCCTCTCTCTTCTAGAAGTTTTATAGTTTGGGGATTCATGCTTAGATCTGTAGCCTGTTTTATATGAATTTGTGTTTGTGGCGCAAAGGTATGCATCTAGTTCATTTTTTTTGATAGGCATATCATTTTATCATATTTTTGGAAAAGTCCTTCTTCCACTGTTTTGATTTTGCATATTGGTTAGCTAATTTTTGAGCTCCATTCACTTTCCTTGATTTCTACTTTTTTTTCTTACATAGCACCCTGCCATTTGATTACTACAGTATTATAAACTTTTCAGAAAAAAATGATTTACTGGGGACTGAACCCAGGAGCTTCACAGTGAACTGTATACAACTAGTATGTTTTCATTTTAAAAGAAGTTCACTGATTTTCCTAAGCTGAACTGAAACTAGGGATCCTTCTGGTTTACGCTCTCAGGGTACTGGGATGGTTGGCATCTGCACCATCATTTGTACCATATGAAGAATTCTTGAAATCACATAATGTTAGTCTCAGCCCTATAGTTTTGCTCACATTTTTCCCACAATTGTTTCAGCTCCATTCTCTGCATCTCTACATGAATACTGAATTTAGGTTGTCACTCTTTTAAAGAAATTTGCTGGGATTTTGATTAATATTGGGTATGAATTTATAGAATGAGAAAGTTGACACCTTAATATTGAATGTTTCTACACATCAACATTAACTTTTTAAAAATTGACTTATACATATTTACAAGCAACCCTGTCATAATTCAATATATGTAATAATCAAATCAGGATAGTTTTTCTATCTCCTAAGGCATCTTTTTTTTTTTTTTTTGAGTTGTAATCTTCAAGCTCCTTTAACTTTTTTAATAAAACATAAAAACTGTAAACTAGAGTGGTCCTACTCTGCTGTAGAAAATTAAAACTTCCTTGAGCAATGTTTTCTTGTTCCTTGAGGCATTTGGTTCTTTGATGTGCTGCTGGGGTCTTCCTGTGTCTGTCAGCCAGTACGGGTCTGTTTTCTCCTGAGTAAATTGAAGTCAGATGTATGTCAAGAACACTCCTCGGTTGTCCTGTAGGCACCTTACTGTACTGTCTGGGGAGGCCTGTGATGTCAGAGTGCTCTTAGTGAAGCTCAGCTTGACCAAGTGGCTTAGATAGTGGTTGCCAGATGTTATTATAAAGCTATAGTTTGCCTTGTCATTGGAAGCCACAATCTTGAAAGATTGAGCGGCAATCAAGAAAGAAAACATTTTGAGAAGGCAAAGTATAATGTTTTATTTAATATTTTAAAATCTATATTCTTTCTTTGTAAGCAGAACTCCAGTTTTTACTCCAGATCAGGACCTGGATGCCACCCCTCCTTAACCCTTTCTACACTGGAAAAATAGACTCCTGCTACCAGGCACCCAGCGCTAGCTTGGGGGAAACCTGGGATGAGCCCCCAAGTGATTAAGACAGTAGAAACAAATGCCTTGTTCTTTTAAAAAAGCCTACTCATTGTGTTAACAGCCCAAGTTTTATTCCTGTCTCAGTGAGCTCTTATCACCATGGAGCCAGATAGGTTTTGATCAGTTTTATAGGCACATAAGCTATGAAGCAATCTGTTTTATAGGCCTTCAATCAACATTAAACAAAAACAGGTGTTTCACTTACAAAATAGAATGTACTACCTGGAAACAGATGGAACTTCCAATAGGTGATCACTTTCTTTCGAGGCAGGATGTATTTTGTATCCTGTGAGGAAAATTCATACCTATTGAGATTTTACTATGTGTCAGGTTTGGTGCATTGAGATGTTACATTTGTGATTGCTTTAAAATCATCTGACTATCACTGAAGTCACAAAATGTGACTTGAAATGGAATAGCCCTCTACTTTAATTCATTGGGGGCCATTTCCCTCCAAGACCTCCTATTCCACTGTGGGAAAGTGCATTCTTATAAAGTAATGTTTTCCACCTTGCGGCTATCAAGGGTATTATACTATGCATTCTTTCTTCATTGTTTTATATTCAGGAAAACTTGAGTGAGAAAGGTGTAGTGCACACAATGAAAAGAAGCAACATTCATTTTTGCTCATAGAGGACATTTCCAAGATGGAAAGTTGCAGTTAATGTTCACCTCTCATGACTTACAATAGAATAGGTCCTGAAGGACAACAGCAAGATAGAAACATGAGCAGTTCAGACATCAGAGTATTGAGCTCTTGAGTTGAGAAATAAAGATTGCTCTTAGTGTTTTTATTTAAAGCTTGATTTGCAGAAATCTTGAAATACTTGCTAAAAATGCAGAGCAGATTGTCTCAGCAAAACTGTTAACATTAGTGCTAATTAGGATTAGCACTAACATTAGGATTAGTGCTAACTAATGCTAACTAGTGCTAACTAATGCTAACTAGTGCTAGCCTCCTGATTAGCTAACATTAGGAATAGTGCTAACTTTCCAAAAACTATCCTCTTTCCCATTTTTAAAAAACATATGAAAATCTAAAATATGAAAAGAATGCAACCTAAAACAAATGGGAAAATATCAAATTGAGTGGGTATTTTACAGTAATTATTTGATGTTTTCATTTCTTTTGGTGTTAGCTATTTGGTATACTCCAATATAGATTTTCCTAAGATATATCAATGCTATTTACAGAACCTCTTTTACCTCCTACAAATCTTTTTCAAGTGTCTATGCACTACTCTTGCACAGAGGACATCGTTTACTTGCTATAAATCAGCTATCTTTCTAAAAATTGACTGTGGATCAATTTCACTAGATTTCAGACATCCCTGCTGCAGCTAGCTTTCATTAAATGTCACAGATTGAACGAATTGGCAAGATAAAATGAAGCAAGATCAAGTTATTGCCAACTTTTATCTAGACAAAAGGCTACCAAGCGATGGTAAGGAACCAACTTTCATTTTCCTAAAACTGTATGGCTCCAGCTTCACACATGGAAATGTTATCCTTCCTCAACCTTTTAGACTATTATCTATTCTGTAGTGAGCATTTATTTGAGGTCTTCATGCCACGTTCCCTAACAGTATTAGAAGTTTACTGAACTTGGTTTATAAAAGTCACTATGAGATCTAGCAAGAATAGATGCTTCAAACATTTCTGTAGAATTCAGAGTGTGACTATACTGATGTATGTAGACAGACAACCCATTCTTCCTTCAACAATCTCAAGGAATGCCTTCTGATGTACAAGTTGGTAATTACAGCGAAACATAGTACAAATAGTGTCTTGCATGCCTGTCAGGCTTGGCTAGGAAATTATTCTGGGTAGTGGAGGAGCAGGAGTGGAGATCTGTACCTGTGAGCAGAGTGGTTTCTCTAAGCCCGCCTTAGTTGGAGATATCCTTGGATAGGTGTTTCATGTGTCTAATGCATAGTGCAAAGACTAAGACCAAGATCTCCTCTTAGTACTTAGGACTTTTCCTTGGACCAGTTAAATGTCAAGTTTGCTTAATTTTCTTGGGAAGAATAGAGTTTTTTATCCACTATTATTACTGTGATTTAAGAGGTTATGTAATCCCCTCTAGCCACCACTGCAATGGACTTGGAGGCCAAACTGAAAGTATGAATTTTATGTCACTCATGCTGAAAACTAGATTCCTGAGGTAAGGACTAGGAAAGTGGTTAATATTTACTAAATGTTTATTTGTTTGATAGAGAGAAATTGATTCTTATCTTTTTACCTTATTTCTCAACTGTGCTCTTAACTACTGTTAAGACCACATAAAACCTTTTCTGTTGGAAAAGCATGTTCTAACCACTTTAATACTTCTATTTTAATAGAACTGGACTGTGTAAAAGTGCAGTATATACATATATCCTATTCAAATGTTTATATCTGGGATGTCTATGAAAAGATAATTTCTTTTGATTTCTCCCTACGGTGTTTGAGTACTATAAAAGCATGATCCAATTCCTGAATGTCTTATTTTTCCTTAATTTTGACTCTTAAATTATCTTTGTGGAAGTATAGTATACTAGAAGAGGTAAACTTCAGGAGGTGACTATCAGCCTACCACTTCAAGAGCGGAAATTTGGATACTATCTCAGCGTGCTCTTCCTTCTTACTAAAGCATGTTGGGAGCTTAGAAAACAGACATCACTTGCCTAAGCACAAAATTTCCCCTCCTTTGACATTCACCTCTTGGTTTACATGGAAACATTGTAGAGTTTCTTTATTCATTTCAAAATGTCTTTATCTTTCACTCACAGGAAATACTCAAGTTTTCAGTGGCGTAAATGTTGAAGTGGCCGTAGTCAATGTGAATTCACTTCCCTGCTCAATTGCTAGGAAATGATGTGCATCTGGGTGATCTAATAATTCAGCTAAAAGGGATATCCTGATATTCTAAGGCCTATTCTGCAAGCTCCAATTATTTCATCTGTTTTTCTATGGCCTCTTCTTGACCTTTTTCTAATGCTTCACTTTTCAAATGATATTCCTAAAGTAGGTGGTAATTTACACTTTTTTTTTTTTTTTTTTTTTTTAGGTTTTTTGAGACAGGATCTCACTTTGTGGTTCAGGCTGGCCCTGAGCTCAGCCTCAAACCCACATCACAGCAATCCTCCTGCCTCTGCCCCCCAAGTGCTGGGATTACAGTCATGAGCCACCATGCCCGGCACTGTCATATGTGGTGCTGATTGCTGCTGGGTATGAGTCTCCACGCCCAGTATGGTATGGGGTTACCGGGGATCGAACCTGGGTCTTTGCACTTGCAAGACAGGCACCGGAATCACTGAGCTAACTCCCCGGCCTGGTAATTTACACTTTTATGTAAAGCCATCAAGTGGGTTGACTTAGATAAAAATGAATGTCGCTGTTCAGAGAGCTGGTGTTTAACTTCTCAGCTGTGAGTACATAAAATACTAGTTGCTTTTTTTGTTTGCTACCATGCACTTATGTCCTGTTTTCTATGCTCTTTAGTATATACATGTACATATACATCCCAGGTACATATTAAAAGGACTACTGATTTATTAATAAAAACAACATATATAATAAAGATAGTGGAGAACTGCCAAATATTATCTCTGCACATCGCATTACTATAGCCAGCACAATGCTAGGTGCTTTTCCTTTACTCTAACTTCTAATCATCTAAAATAACATCATCATTCTCATATTATGGGTTGGTGAGTTGAGGTTCTCTATGGATTGTGGATCTAAGGACACAGCATGTAATTGGCAGGAGCCAGATCTAACTTAAGCATAGTTCCTCTCTAAAGCATGATGGATATGAATGCATTTCTTGTTTACTTTTACCGCATGTCCATAATTTCTGAAGAGGGCATGGATAAGCAGATTTCTATGCAGGATGAGAAGTTATTTCTACAATTGGAAACCATATGGTACTTTGGGAAAGGCATGAGTTCATGCGTGATTTCTTTCTTGTTATAAAATTCTCAGTCTCTTAGCCAGTACAATTGAAAAATCTGCATGAATTGATAATAGAAGAGGAGTCTCACTCTTAGTTTCAACATAATGGACACTGTCTGTTTTCAACAGGATTCCTAGCATCTCAAAAGGCTTTCTCAAACCAGGAAACTGTTTGGAGTTTGGCCAAAATGGAGTGGTTAGAAGTGTGTGAACTTTAAAAGATATGTATCATGAATCTTTGAAAGCTACCGTATTGGAAGAAGGGTCTTTGACAATATAATTAAATTTTGTAGCTGTAGCTGACATTTCTGGGGCCAATTTCATACATCTTATCAGCAGAGATTCTCCCTGCATCTACCACACCCGGGCTGCATGCTTCCTCTTGCCTTAAGAGTCAGATAGGCTATCATGAATTTCCTCAAAGTAACCTGTGAAAGCCTTTCTTTCTCGAAGGTGTCCTTTTATTATCCTTTTTCTCTTTTATTCACGTTGCAGGGCCAGTTTCTCTCTCACTTTTCATTTTTACTTTCTTGAGTAAACTTGGCCACAGTTTTATGCTAAAAAAACCCCAAAAAACCCAGCTTGAACTTTTGGTTGGATAAGATTATTCAAGTGGCCAATACAGTACATACCATGTAGCAACATGCACCACTGCACATGATGTTTGTGTGCCTATTATTAGCATTTGCCCACACAGTTATTTTTGGATAAATCTAACACATTCGATCAATTTAACTGGGCAGAAACACCCAGTGGGTGGCTGAAAGTATTGACTCAAATTTCAGATAAATTATGCTTTTCTCTACACATCCATGTATAAAATTTAATTTAATAGAATTCCAAGGATCATTCCTCTTGAAGTCAGTATATCTTATATAACTGAAACATAGACTGTTTGACTTGTGAATAAGTAGATTCTCACTGACAGAGGATGTTGGGTGCCATGTCTTTTCCTTCCTAGATTTGATCTACATCTCTAAAATAAAAGAGTTGGTCTCTTGTAAGGTTCCTGAATCTGGCATGAACAAAAATTATTCGGACAGTAAAACAAATGGAAATTCACTTGTAACCACCTTTGTATTCATTGGTTTGTGGTGAGACTAGAAACCTGCATGTTTAATATCTTCATCATTTCTTGACCAGTAAGTCATGAATCACATTGCTAAAGAACTTAGCTTCTAAGTAGTAAGTGCTTAATAGAGACAAGCTATTGGAAATCATTGGTGGTCACTTCTCTTGGTAAAGAGGGCCATTTTAGAAAACTATCCCTGAAATGTCCATCAAAGAAAAGCATCAATTTCAGGTCAGCTGGCTTCCTACTTTCTGTTAAAGATGATGTGGGCGAAGGACTTAGGTCAGTGCTTCCGGCGCCTGCCTTGCAAGCACAACAGCCCAAGTTTGATCCCTGGTAATCACATACAACAATGGTGGGCATGGAGACTCACACCTGGAATCCCAGCACTCAGGAGGCAGAGACAGGAGGACTGCTGTGAGTTTAAGGCTGAGCTCACGGCCAGCCTGAACTACAAAAGCTAGACCCTGTCTTAAAAAAAGATAATAATGAAGATGATCTGAGTTTTCTTTCCACTTACTCAACACAGATGAAAGTCTAAATATACTGTGTGACATTTAGAAAATGGTCAATGAAAAACTGCAACTATTACTACTATGATTATTATTTGGAGGTATAATGAACACTCTCCCCTGGGCTATTCCAGACTTCAACAAACATGATTAATGGAGTCTTTGTAGAAGTTCACTGACTCCTCATGGTGCTATAAGAAAAAATGGGAGTGAGGAAGGCGAGAGAAGGAGAATTTCTTAGTATCTGAGGAAGTAGTAAAATCTAAATGTAGGCAACCCTATGGTTTTTATTTTCTGAATAAAACGGGGAGTGAAGTGATGGACAGTATTTCAAATGCACTAGGTGTTTATCGTGAGTCAGGTCCTGTGCCGTGTCCTGCACTTCTCCACTTTCCATAGGGACAGGTTCCAAAACATCCAGTGGGTGATTGAAAGGACTGACTCCAACGTTAAGTATATTTTTCTCTATCAAATCAGTGATAATCTTTTTTCTAATTTATAAATTAAATTTTAACAGCAATAAGTAAAAAAAAAAAATTCATGGATCATTCCTCTTGCAAGTCAGTAAATCTTGTAACTGGAAGAGAAACTGTGTGGCTGGTGAACAAGCCGTGTACAGAGCACGGGCACCCTGAACAGGAATCATGCATACCCCAGGAGGGGTAAAGTGAGATGGTTCAACATACTGTCCGGAATTCAGACAATTTGTTTTTTAGGGCATGCTTGAGTCGAGACTGGCAACCACAGAAAATGAAACAATCAGGACTACTGTGTAATGTATTTTGTGTATTAGAACTGTTCAGCACTCTTACATCATCTCTGGTGACTTCCATTTCCTCAGATGAAAGCTACTAAAATTAGGTCCATTCAAATTCACATAGCTTATTAGTAGAAGAGCTGAGATCCAAACCCAAGGTTTGTCATCCAAAGTACTTGTTTCTCCCTCTTTATTAAATGGGAAACAGGCCAAATAATAAGTGTTATTTTAAAAGCAGCACAGTACTAGTAACTAATCAGGGAAAAACAGCATCTGCTTGCATCTATTTGATACCTTATTAATTTGAAAAGAAACAAATGAGCTGCTAGGGTCATTCATTCATAAGCATATAACAAAGAAAAGGAGAAATAGAAATGGTGATTGGAGTTGGTGAGGCTTTCAATAGAGAGGTAGCAGAGAGGTGAGAGGTGTCACCCAATGGATGTGGGAGTGGTAGATGAGGCTATTTACACCAGGCTGTGTCATGATCATATTGAGTAGGCAAGTTTGTTAGAAGGGACAAACTCAAGACCTGGTTATATAGCATTTTCACAGTATTAATTATGTGTCCTCTCTACTTGTAGAAAGTTGTTTTAAAGGGCCTTACTAAAAAACTCTGAGTTAAGAGAAAGAAACAAGATAGCAATGACTAGAGGGTGGCATAGTTTGAAGAGGATTCTAAGGAAGGAAGACAAAAGTCTGAATGTTAGGGCAGGATTATAACCTTCGTGAGAGAAAATGAGGGAAGTGTCCGTCAGGATGAGTTAAGCAAGGGGGTGAGAGCAGTACTGTATCTAGGAGGATTTGTAAGTAGCATTAATGGTCGAGCCTTGTGCTTGTCATAGCTCTATGTTTTAAAAGACTGTCTTTCTTTTCTGCATATAGTATATATCTACCCAACTCTACAGAGTCAAGGTAATACCCACTGCACTTGATGCCTACGAAGACTCTGTTCTTAGGGATATGTGCTTTGGTTAATATGTATTTTCCCAGTACTAGGGATTGAACCAAGAGCCTTTGCTTTGAGTTACATTGTTAACCTTTTATTTTTTGTTTTGAGATAATTTCCTCAACTAGTTACTGTATAGCTCAGGCTGGGTTTGAATTTGTAATCCTTCTGCGTCAGTCTCATAGGGACTGGAAGTGCATTCTCTGAATGTGAATGCATTTCCTCAGAGCAAGTACTACCAACTTAGTTTTGTGCACTCACCTTGTTTTATTGTGTGCTTCTTCATAAATTTTAGATTAAGTTTCAAAACCTTTCATTTGATGGGATTGGCCAGTTATGTAAAATGAGCATATAAACTTCCCTTCCTTCACCATAGACACACTTGATGGTCAGGGTTTAGAAGCAAGAGAGTTCTGAATACAAGACTTGGAGTAAAATAAAAACACTTTTCTTTTAAAAAAATTCCCATATAGTCTTAAATACTACCATTTCTTAAATGTCTAGAGGAATTTATAATCAGGTGCTATAAGGTAAACAGATGGAAATTAAAAAAAAAATATGTGTGACTTAAAAAGTATACATTATGTAACTGTGCTAAGGATGATAGAAAATAAAAGACAAGATGAGGAAACTCTGGGGCACCCAAGAAGTTACTGAAAAGGGGAAATTGAGCAATGGTGTAGATAGAAGATTGTTATTAAGTGGGCAACTACTTTGTCTTATTGTAAAGAATCACAATGCTGCTGTGTACTTATCCTTGAACCTTGCCTCATGGAAAGGGCTCCACAAGAATAGGTTGATCTCATGTGTATAACTATTCTCAAAGAGTATGTGCCAGTTCTTAATGATTTGAGTCTCTCATTGTAATTTCTGTGAAGTCACTATGGCAGCTTTAGCTATTGTAGCCCACGTAACCAGTAGTAACTTGTCAGTTCTGTTTTCTCCTTTCCTTGTGAAAATGTATTTCTGCCAAAGGGCTAAAGAATGCAAAATGTGTGCTGCTAAACAACCATCTGGGATGTGCAGTAGACATTTCTGATGTGAAATGATAACTTCATGGAAAGGTGGTGTTTGTTTCCCCCATTTTGCAAAGAGGAAACTGAGGCTTACAAATGTAATGGACACCATGAGGAGTCACCAAGAACATAAGTCATCAAAAATAAGGTGAAAAAATTACAAGGAAAGCAGCATTGCCATCCAACTTCCTCAAAATATTTGCCTCACTCAAAAACCAGTCATCAGTGTGGCCACTTTGTGAAGCCAGTCTGGAAGTCCTTTAATGAATGTCTTTTTGTGGCTGCTTCACTGTCCTAGATCTATTAAAAATGTTTGCAGGTATTTCTGTCAATATTTTTATTGATGGTGTACCCTTCTCCATCATACTCACTGGAAATGGCCCCGTCTGACTTCTGGCTTTTCCCCAAACTTACAATGACTGTAAAAAGTAAAGGTTTTTAGTTAGTTCAGGACACTAAGGCATCCATGACGTGCATGAAAAAGACTTTCAGAGCTGCTTCAGAAAGTGGCAGAAGTATGTTAAAAGTCATGAGGATTAACAGCAGTGTCTTTTACTGTAATTAAAATGTAAATTTAGCCTTTCAGCATACGTTTGATTATACTATACAGACTGACATCAAAACGGTGTACCAAGCATCATTCTAAAGCTCCCCAGTGTAGCAATCTTCTTCCCTGTTAGCTCCTATGTGTCTCTATCCCTCCTCCACTGACTTGATCCTTGAGATGAGATTCACAAGGACATCAGTTGGATAGACACATGTCATTTTATTACCAAGGACAGCCATGTTCATACCTATCATAGCTTATATATAATTGGTTTCCCTTTTTACTCTCAAACATGTGTGCAGTTTGGAGGTTAAACTGCACGGTCATGTTAGATTAAGTGCTGCCTTGAGTTTTACAGGAAGCTAGCTGCAATTCACTGACCTGGGGCTCTGGCCTCAGCCTCCTTTCAATTAGGCAAATGTACTCACTGCCCTTCAATAGTTCATGCGGCCTCTATTTCCCATATGCAGTTGATCAAAATGACTGTAAAGAATTCCAAAAGGAGGGTAGAGGAAGAAGCAGGCACAGGACGCGAGGCACTGAGAGGAGTTCTGTCACTGGACTGTGTGCCCTGCAGATATGCTGGATTTGGAGAAGGGAGGGATCCCACAACCACTTCTGTCTTACTCCAGCTTGCTGTAGCCTTTCTTCTGCTATGAACTACAGGGCCACATCCTGCTGGGCATCCTCCTGTAGCTGATTTGCTATTTCTTCTATAAATAGGGGTGGAACCTAATTACCTAAAAACTGAAGAGTCCCAAATATTTGTCACTTCAGCAGAATGGAGGCAAGCCCTTCTGCAGACGGCCGGTTAGAAATAAATGGAAGTTTCCTATGAGGGCCCAACCAGCAGGTCTCAGAGAGCTGGAGCTGAGGATTCCATCCTGACAGTATCTAATGAGATGTATGTAAATAACTGTCCCTGTTCTGGTCACCTGGCCACTGGCCTCCTCAATTACAGACCAGGAGCATTGCGAGTTTGTCTGAGTTCTAGAAATTCAGTCTCTGGCCCAGCAAAACAGGCATTAAGAAACCTATAAATAATCATCTCATTCTCCTGTCTCTGCAATAGCAGAGAGGCTGATGCAGGACCAAATAAATGGACAGTGCATACATAGACCATCCAAATGAAGATGGAAGGGTGAAGTGATGAATTTGGAAGTACAAAGAGTACTGTTTTTTAGAAGATTTTTTTGCTTCAATCTCACTTGTTTCAAACTATGGCTTTAATTCCTTTCCAAGTGTAAGGTCTGTGGACAGATTTATTTTTCAGATGCAGAAACTAAACTAGGAAAAGAGAAAGAAATCTTTTGGGTCCTGTCATTCATCAGTAGTGACTGAGACTATAAAAATAGCCTGTGTGATTTAGCTGTGTATTAAATGAAAAGCCAGTTAACCTTCCCTCTGTTAGTTCCATTGTCTTTCAAACCACAGGAATTAAAGCTTAATTAGGGGTGGGCTCATTAGATAGTTTTTCATACATACCCTTACTGTAAAGTTTGCAGGGCTCTCTGACATTGCTGGATTTTTTGAGAATATTAGCATTACAGATCCTGCATTTTCTCAGTGTATTCCTAGAGTGTGCCCTCTGCTTGCCCTCTGCAGGCAGAAATGAATGCTACACTTCACAGACACTGCAACTGTAATTAATAATTTTATACATCTGAAACTAAATTGCTACCAGAGCCTCTACAAGTAGCAGAAGTTTCCTTCTTCAAGGTGAAAAGAGATATACTCTTTATGGCAGGGAGTACCTCAGGAATTTCCATTCTGCCAAACACAGTTCTGCTCCTCCTGGTACAGGGACTGGGCGATGTCTCTGCACTCAGAGCTTTAAGTGCAGCACCGCAGGTAAAGCAGATGGGAAGATTCTTGTTGCCAGGCTCTAATGTAAAAGCGGGAGGCTCACACAACTCACGTTCTTATTCTAAGTCATAAATCCGAGAACTGCCGGGGCCAGAATTCCCATGCACGCATGTTTTGGCTCTCGGGCTCATGTGCTCCCAGCAAACATGTTACAAAACAGTGATGTCACTTAAAAAACAGTGATGTCACTTAATATTGCGGGCTTGGGGCATCATAAAGTCATTGCTTCAATTATCCTCATGTTGGAGAATAGAAGCCTTCTTCCCTTTACTAAGGTGGCCATTCAGATGTGAACATTTAAATCCAAATAATGTAGGAAAGAACACAGAAACAAAAACTTGCCCTATAATTAAGTCCTCCAATTTTCCATTTGAAGACTAGAGAATGATATGTTATAATTATTATAAAAATAACAGTCTATTATCATCACTGTGAAATTAACAATTATAGAATTAGAGTGGCTTGGAATATCTCTCCTTGTTAAAGGAACACCCTCTGTCTACCACCCCCATCTTATTTTTACCAGTAGTAGAAAGTTACACAGGCCCTGTTATATGAATAGAGATGGTTCAAGGGAAGATGATGATAAGTGATTGGATTTGGAGAACTTTATTCTTTTTAACCTTATTATCAGTGATCTACCCAAAGACAAACTCACTCTGAAGAAGTGAGTATAAAACTTTGGGGCACAATGTCTATGTGCCTACTCATAGACTTCTACTACCTTTTGTTACAAACAACAAGAACAAATACATCACTGCTATCAAAAAGACGGCCCCAAAATTATTCTAGTTTAAAAAAGTTCATTTTACAACTTTCACAAAAGTATTGGAAGGAATCTTCATTTCTTTCTGGATTCTTACTTTCCCTCAAAATGACCATAGTAGTGTTACCAGACACATCACACTACCTGGTGGTGTGTGTGTGTGTGGGGGAGTGTTCACGAACCAAAGTCACAAGGCCCCAACTGAGTTAAGAAAGGGCCAGCAAATGCTCCTCCACTGAACCCTCTTGTCCAGAGACTGTCACAAACTCTTGCTTTGGCCAAGTCCCTGGAAATCACTTTTTGAAGTGTTACTAAAGCTATCATTTTAGAATCCAGGACACTTTACATAAACCTTGGCTTAGCTTGACTGAAGCACCTTTTGATAGGATCACAAATTAGCCCTCTGTGCCCCTGGAGAAAATGACCTGTTGTTGGTACTTCTTGCGATCCCAATGTCTAAGATTTTCTTTGTTCTATATTGAGTCTGTCCTTTTCCTGCTTATATCCTTATCAACATCAGAAACAAAACTGTTCACAACTACAGTTTAATGACTTAAATTATAGCTAACTCAAGAGAAGGGAAGGAATTCCTCAATTTTTGCCCATCAAAAATGACAAACAGCTCTGAGGGTTTCTCCCATACAAGTACATTTGCCATGTTTTTAGTTTAGCACACTGAGCAATTATGTTCTCTGTGAGGCCTAAACAGCTTCAGAGGTCAAAATGGCTGTCCTTTACCTAGATACATAAAAGCACTACCTACACAATCAGTAATGAAAATGGGCATGATCTCAATAAACTTAAGTACTTCTGGCTTGTCTCCCCCTTCTTGCTCTCAGCAAGGTCCTTTCTCTGTTGCTCTTTTCCAGTGCTTTCAATAGGAAGATCATCTGTTCAAGTATGTGATTAGCTTTCCATCTGCATTTCCTCACTCCCCTTTTGTAGGACATACATTTTTCTTTAGTGAAAATCTGCTGTCTTGAGTATATTTACTGTATAGAAAATGCCACTATCATCTGTCAGGCAAAAGACTTCTAAGTGATCTGCTTTATTTTTGTTTCCCTTTCTACAATCCAGAGAGTGATGGTATGTTAAATCAAGTGATATATATGTGTGTCTCATGTTTAAGACCAATTCTTTGCACTAAATTCCAAACTCCTCCTCTATGTATTCTGCTGCACTAGTTCTGCACCATCAGACCAGTGCATCTTCTTGTGCCTTTCTCTTCCTCACTTGATCTTTTCTAGTGCCCACACTTCCTCCATTTCACTAAGAGTTTAGTCTCTTTCCTGGTAGAATCAAATTGGAGGAAGAGGCTCAGGAGTATGTATTCTATCAATGAGCAAGGTGGGGCAGGTGTATGCTTCGTGAGCAGGAAGGAACCACTTTGAAACTGACCCAGTGAAAGGCTGTGTTTAGTCTGTGACACTTAGACAGGGAAAAGATGAGGTTTATCCAGGCAGATGTTATAGAATGGATGTCCGCATTCACACCTGCATACCCACTGAGCTCTCCGCTTCCTTTGCTCTATGTAAGCCTGGTTATCCTCATTACACAGTAACTCTGTGTGCAGGATGAAATGCCAGGGGATCGCTGAGATAGAAGAGAAGCTCAACGGACAGCATTTTGGTTCTCAAGGCAGCACATGGGAACTTAAAACATTCATACTTTACTTGCCTCAACCCTAGAGAATGACCCCCAGAAACAGACTTCCTGAGGAAATTCCTCCTTTCTTCACTCAACAGTCCAGCTGGGAATGGCTTGTTTAGATTGGGAAATGGCCTTTTATGATAAGAAAAATGTTTGCCATTTAGAGCCATTCACCATAATTGAGGATGCTAACTCTTCCCTCCCTTTTTATTTTTGAGACAGGGTGTCGCTCTGTAGTTCAGGCTGGCCCTGTGCTCAGCCTCAAACTCACATCACAGCAATCCTCCTACCTCTGCCTCCCACAGGCTGGGATTACAGGCATGAGCCACCATGCCTGGCACTGTGGTATGTGGTACTGGTTGCTGCTGTGTGTGAGTCTCCACGCCTAGTATTGCATGTGCTTACCGAGGATCGAACCCGGGTCCTTGTGCTTGCAAGACAGGTGCCGGAACCCCTGAGCTAAATCCCCGGCCCTTCCCTCCCATTCTGATAACTCAGCATATTCAAATTCTTCCTGCTGCCACATTCATCAAAAAGATGGAGTGATTTGCTGTTGACTTAGTTGGCCAAGGACAATAGCCACCTGGCCAAGGCTACTGACAAAATAGTACACACAGCTTTTGACTCCATATACCATATGACACAAACAAATTTCACTGAAAAGTTGGGTATTAGATTTGCCAGGATGAACTGAGATCATGAGGACTTGAAAATCAGTCATGGTTGACCCAAGTGAAGAAAGGTCAAAATGACCATTGTGACAGTAGTAGTATACAGGACATGGTACTAGGGACTTACTAGGTTTAAATGAGAGAAAGAATGAACATAATGTGCTGATAGATCTTCATACTTGTTTATGAGAGGTTAGTGAGAAAGATCACATTTAAAACAATCAACAAGATACTCCCAAGCAACGACAAAATAAAACAGCTTATTTATACAGGGACTTGGTGTATATTAAATTCTGTTTCAATATACTCCTAAATAGCAAGAAGCTTGGACATCATACGGAAAATTAGGGTCAGATTGAGGAAGATTGCCTCCTGCAGAGGCTAAATGCAAAGGCTGATCACTCCATCATAAACAGGTCCACAAGGTCTCATTTTCAATTCTCCTTCCCAGCAGCACTCCGAATCATGCTGCTTCTCCCCATACTGCACTCTGGGAAACAAGTTAAGATTTCATGTCTTATGATTTTGAGCATTTGTAAAACTTGGCTTGGCAACTGTGTTTAATGCATTTTGGAAGACAGAGAATTCAGGCTGTTTAATTTTCATTTCCTTTTTTTTCCCCCAAAGGTTTGCCATGGGGGATTTATATTCCTTGGAATTTGCTTTCCATGGTCTTTGACACATTTTGCTCAGTTTATGAAGGCACATGAAGTACAGGGAAGCAGACATGGGTTTTTTTTGAGGTGGAGTCTGAGTTACTCTTAGTGTGTAGCAGTAGCTATACGAAATTTTTATACAGAGAAATGAGCAGGGAGAGCCCAGGATGGGGGGGGTAGGAATGTAGACATTGGCTCCTGCAAATCTTCAGAGAAAATGAAGCAATTCCCCTTGTGAACCAATGAAATTATACAGAGTAAGAGTGAGCAAAGTCTTGGGGAAGTTTTCTAGAGAACATGCACCTGAAAAACTGCCTGTGTAAATTCAGATTAGTTAAACTCCAAAGTTTTCCATGGAAAAGTATCATGATAATAGTCCATACTCTTACTCCCTTCTATTTCATTCCCAGGCCTGATTACCCGTTCAAAAGCAAAAGACTTAGGAATAAAACATTATTCCTCACTTCCTGTGTCTTTTAATATGTAAGGAACTTGTCTGGAAGGGAATTGAATTATTTAGCTAACTTGACAGAATGAATGAAGAAAAAGCATGTTCCTCTCTGACATCTTATAGATCACACACAGTCAGTGGGTAACTGAAGGTTTGGCTTGGTACAATTAAAAGTTTCTGCAAATTATATTATCAGAAGGTCTGGAGTCACAGAAGAAAGTTCATGCCTCTCTATTCTCACCTGTGATATCTTGATATTCCATCCATCATCCTTACTTGGACAATTGGCATTAAGACTATATACACAATCTGGAAATCTGCTCTTCAGCACGAGATGTACATAGGAGACTAGGCCCTTAGGTAGCTTTTCAGAGGGTAAAAGAAGGGATATATTGCATCTATTATTGGACCTTTAAAAGAAATTTTTCCTCATTTTCACTATGTAAAACACTTGAACACTGTAGCATAGTGATTATGATGATGATAGTATTAATAACCTCTTACTCTATGGTATTATGATTTATAAAGTGCTTTTCACTTACATTATTTCTGACCCTTCCTACAAAATCCTGCATGTGATTAGCCTCATTTGACAGTTTAAAAGGGAGGGAAAAAACCTGCAAGATTTTAGAATAGAGTTCATAGCCTGCTAGTGACTGGACAGCTTCTGACCTACTGAATAGGAGGCACCATGTTTTCTAAAAATCACATGAATTGTTAATACTCAAAATCACCCCTTCCCATACAATCCTCTAATTGTCAACTTCTCTTTAAAACCTTGGAGCTCAGCTAATCGTTTTCTACAACTGGGTGAGGATGATTTGTTAAAAGCAGGGCATCAGTATTTAAGCTCACAGAGTTCCCCTGTTTTATATTAAGTTCTCTGAGTGGAGTTTGCAATCAAGAAATGACAGAAGCAGAACTTGCAGCCAGAGCTCTACTACCAAGTCTGCCTGCTTCTCTGGATGTAGCTCTCAATCAGAAAGATTTGATTTGGGTCCTTGAGTCCCAGCTACTGTATATAGAAATCTGTATTTGAATAACCATGCGGTGTGCCAAGTGATTAAATCCCTACTCGGAGGATGGGCATGGGGTGGTGCCTACCTGGAATCGCAGCATTTTGAAACAATGAGGAAGGATGATTACAATTTGAGCCTCGCCTGAGAAATCTGTGAGTTATTAAGACTTCTGATCAAAAGAGAAAAACAAAACCAAAAACAAACCCAACAAGAAAACCTCTAATCTGTGATAAAATGCAAGCAATAGCAGCTTGGTTAGCTAGAGAGTTGGAGTCTCCTTGATTATGACTTATCAGTGGTTGGGGCACTGACAAAAGCCTATGCTGTCTGCCTCAGGATGATGTAACTGTATCTTCAGGGTTTCTTGTCATTTTCTATTTTTTTTTTTTTTTTGGAAGAGAGTCTCACTATGCAGTTCAGGCTGGCCTTGACCTCTTGGTGATCATCCTGCCTTAGCCTCCCAAGTGCTGGGTTTATAAGCATGTATCATTTTGCTTGGCTATTTATCTCTAAAGAGAATTGATGACACTTGCTTTCCTTATACCACTTGGGCACTGTGAAGTTTTTCCAGCACCTTAATTTGTGTATCAAATGTTGATGCCTACTTTCCGACGTTCAGCTATGAGGATCTACATGGTAGTGAAGAAGCGGCTATTCAGTTAAGCTTTCCAACAAGAAATCCATTGGGATGAGCCTGTAGGTCTGACCTACTCCACATGTATTTCAAGCGTTGTCTCATTCATAGTCTGGATGGAACTTACATACATATATAGTCCTTTAGCCCTATTTCTGAGATACAGACATTAGTTTCTCAGACGTACTTGACTTCATAGCTTTCTTACTTGCGTAATAGCTTATTTTCTAAATACACTTTTTTTTTAGACAGTGTATTATAAAAGTAGGCAACTATTGAAATACCACATTTTGTACCTTGGATAGACCACTTATTTGCATGAGATAAAGAAGAACTGAAACATGTGTCCTTGGAGAAAAGTGTGCACAGATTCCCACACTGTGAGTAAGTCTGGTACCTCTTTCTGCTTTAAGGAAACTCCGAACAACAGCTCTTCCACTCTCTCCATCTTTGAAGAGTTGACTAAATATTTATTCTTGAAAATTTCATTCCTGGATCACTTGAGTTTAGAACTTCCCAGGAGTACTGCTGGGATAGATTCTTAATGAATCATCAGATCCTTCTGAAATTCCAGAAAATGTTGAGTGCTCACAATTTTTACTCATCTTAATTTCAAACAAAAGAAGATTTGGGAATGTCATCATGTAGGAGATATAGTTTAAAAACAGGAAAAGGCAGCGAATATTTATGTTCTAAAGATAACAACAGCTTATTTTTTAATGTGTATTATTAACATTTTCTGCTTTTGTCCTCTTTATTATTATGAAATATTTGGGCATTATTATTTCATTTTAAGATCAGTAACTCAGTGACTCTATTGTTTGCATGTGGGAATCACCAAGGAAACTTTGGAAAACTACCTGTGCATGGATTTTCTCATTTTCTTTCCATAGCTGTTCATATTGTACTCCATAGGAATTGAGATTTTGAATCTTTCCCCATGAGATTCTAATGTGCAGCCAGGATAGAAAAATGCAGCCCTAAAAGGTTCCCCTTTTGAGCAAAATCAGATAATGGTCATAAGTACTTCTAATGATTTTGTCTGTTTTTTGTTTCTTGTTTCATTAGTTTTTATATAACATACATTTGAACATAACTCAGAATCTATTTGAAAATTTAAAATATTCAATAGTTTGTCTATTCTAGTTTCAAAAAGTAATTGCTTTCACAGTCAGATTACAGGAGACCTATTTCTATAAAGGTAAAAGATCAGAAGGTAACACCACAGAAATAACACATTCTGGAAAGTTTTAGTATCAAAGAACTTTAACAAAAAACATGAAGGTATTGAGTTTTCTGCTTCATGTCAGACACAATGAAATTTTAGCCTTTCACTGACTAACTTGCTTAATGATTGAGTAGTAATTCATTCATTTTAAATTAAGTCAACCACAATGTTTTTTTCCTTATTATCCCAGAAGCACTGAAACCTTACTCTCAGATAGTTGCTTTATAATTATGACTCCTCTACTAACTGAGTCATGAATGGACAAAGAGGTTGTCACAAGCAGACATATCTGCTGGTAGTCACTGGAAAGGCATGGTCAAACCTAAAATATCTTCACGTTGTACAGCCATGAATTCAAGTCAGAAACAAAACAATATGTCCTTGCCCCTAAAACAAATACATGAATACAGAAAGCTCCCTAGCATTTTCATAATTTCCCTAGTTTTCCACCTGAGTATACTGCCACCTAGTCCTGAGACTCTAGCTTGAAAGTACCAAACTATAGGTCTTGCTAAAAAAAAAATCTCTTAGGTTCTCTTTTTATTCATTTTATACACAAACCCAAAGGGCAAATGAAATATCTTTCTTTCCAAATATATGCCCAATTCACATCCAGACTTTGAACTTTTCAGCTTTCATCAGAGTCCATTATTTTTCAAGAGCAAGTGGGATTTTTGACATTAATTTGAAATTTGCGGTCATAAAATCCATTAAATTCAGGACATAGCAAGATTTTCTAGGCATATGGTCCTGTCAACATGCAAAATTTCCCTATCCAAGGCACTGAACCTTTGCTATGAATTCTCATGGAACATAACATAGTGTTGTAGATACTGCCCTGCCTTCCTCCATATGTCACTTCCCCCAAATGCTCAGCTCTACCAAACACTTGTCCCAAGGGCAAGTAGTCTGACATTAACACGCTATGTTGGGTACATTGGATTGTCCCAGCTGACATCATGTGCTAACTCAACAAAAGGAATCGTCTCCTCATTTTAATCCAACTAATGTGTGTTGGACCTTAAATGTATCTACAGCCTTGCAAGGGGTGCTGTAGGAGTTGGGAAGATAAACTAGTTGCAAACTCTGCCCATAGGAGGATATCTTTTAACAGGAATGGGACAAAACAAAATAAACAGAGGAAATGATTTTTTATGAGACACAGTAGGAAAGTACTACAGGAGTTTGGAATGATATATGCCTGGTGATGGAACTAAATTATTTTTAAAAATAAAAAATAGAACCTAGACACAAAATCCTTGGGGATTCATGGGTAACTTCTGATGAGGCAGAGAATAATCTATGGTGATGAAATAATCATCACTGTCTGGAGTTGGGTACTGATAAACGAACTTCCTGAGTGATAGAAATCTGTCTCCATGCAAGTGACATTTACCTACGAATATATAGTAGTCAAAATGTATTCCACATACACCTAAGATACTCAGTTAATGACTTCATGATAGTATATGCACACCAGTGTAACACGCAGTTTAAATATTTATCTTATGAGTAGGCAGATAGTGAGGGACAGAGACCCAGGTGGAGTTAGGATAGTAAAATGAAAAGAACTCTAGCCAAGAAGAGCATTTTGGAAGCAACACGAGTATAAAACATTCAAGGCTGAGTTTCAGTCCCTCCTTACAGTTGGGACCCACTTTGGAGGAACATAAAAATAAATAAGCATTTTGTCTTTAAAAGGCAGTTTCCTTTACATTGTACATGGTGACTAATGGATTCAGAGAACCCCAGTCCCAACTGGCCATTTTAAACTCTCAGAATCACCTGTGATATGTACCTACTAAAGAAATGAGCAATTTTCATAGTCCTACAGATAGGATCAACAGAAACAAAGTAAAGAGCTGCTAAGAGTTCCTGAACAAGCAGAACTGATGCAGATTTGCTGAAGGAGAGCTACAGACTAGGGATAAAGAATGCCTTTAATAAACACTGCCCAGGATTGTCTTTCAGTTGCCTGGATGAAGGTGGAAAGGGAGTCAGAGCTCAAGGGTTTGAGGGATGGTCGGTAAGAGGGATCAATCAGTAAGCTAGAAACACGCAGGAAAAAACAGGCCTGCAAGAGGGAGTGTTAGGCAGTGTAAATTAGAGAAAGTCCAGGGAAGGGTAGCAAGCGCATTCTGGGCAAATGGTCTACGCTGGCAAAGCTGAGAGGCTCACAGCAGGAGCACCTGGGAGATTCTACGAAAGCATGAGCTCTCTGTTCTACTTGATTTGTTTTGATGGGCAGTCAGATAAAACAAATTCAGGATGCAAATGACAGTCACACCTTCTTTCCTCATTGTCTCCTCTCTGCTGTTTCTTCTTCATATTATGATGAGTCGGTTTTCCAACTTTTCCAAGGAATACAAATCCCAAAAAACACACCCTGAAAAGGTCTTCCATGCTGGTTACAAAAACAGTCAAAGCTCAGAGGCAAGGCCAGAAAGAAAAGAGGTGACCTTGACAGGAGGCCCCATTGAATGGAGGTGTTTTGTGTGTGCCAGCCAGAATCTGGAGGTTTGAGTGAGCATCCCACACCTGTTATCTTAAATTGGATCTTTGGCAATTTTTTTCTTCACAATATGAGCTTTAGCTTTCTCTCCTAAACAAAAAGATAATGATATCTACCTCCGAGATTTACTCTGCGTATCAACTAAATTAATTGGTGTCAAAATGCATTATGAAGTGAAAATCACCGAGCAACATTACAGAATGGTGCGGTCCCTGTATTTTACAGAGCCTATACCTCTTTCCTCATTGAGTGTGATCCCCAGACATTTCTCAGGCAGATTAATCTTAGCAAGGATTAATTTGTGATTCTTGAACTCGGCCAACCCCAAAGCAATGTGGGTCTGGTCGAGTAAGAAAGTGTGGAAATAAATGAGCACAAAGTACACAATTGTGGAATTCATCCTGGAATAGTATTTAGTGGGACTTTCTTTCTCTTAAGCTTACCAAGGTGCTCAGTTCTCTTGGATATGTGAGAGAAGTGATCACGCTTCACCCAAGGGGATGCTCAGTATGTGTGCACACTGGGGTCTCTGCCAATGCCCTACATGTCCTTTGACATGTTCAGATTGTCACATCAGGTTTTGTGACTGGCACCCATGAAAAGGTGGGGCTGAATGGGGGATCCCACGAGAACTGCTCAGAAACACAGCCTGTCAGTCTGTGCCTTTGAGCTGCACGGTTACGCTGCTGTCACTTCCGCATCGGGTTCACAGGCTGCAAGGACAGGGTAGTCTATTGTTCAGGTTCACCAGCCCTGTTACCACAATAAGTGGTCTGCCAGGAGGACTGTCTCCAGTTAGGAGTGTTTGTGCCAAATAACTTCAAGGTACATTTCAAACAGGGAGGTCTCCTTTTAGTCCAAGCACCGTGAGGCTTGTCAGAAGCCATGTTGGAGAGAATTTCTGTACACCACATTGTATTTTTCCATTAATTTCTCCTGGAACATTACAGAATCTTCATATCTGACTGATTTCTTAATTGAGGGTGAGGCCTGGTACTTCAGAAATGCTGTTCTGAAGAAAGGTTATGCAACAAAGGAAAACCACATGTTCTTGATTAAAAAGCTGATGATGTAATCAATTATTTTGGCATGGTAACATTTCAATCGAATAATCTAACGATTCTTTTAGCAGTCAGGGTCTTCTCTGCAAATATTCTTCTTCCTAATTGCTACATCATTCATTTACTTCTTATAAACATTTTTAAAATGCCACTTGGAAAAAATGAGGCAAGAGTTTGAGTTGCCTCAGATAATTTGGAACACTGTTATGCCTCAACCACTTAGTCAAAAGATATTTCTATAACCAAGAGGTGGATCGATGAACCTATGCTTTTCAAAGAATGACTGAATCTTAGGGACAGCGTTTGTTCAGTAGATAAAATGCTTTATGCTTTTCTGATTTGCTAGTAACCTGGACAGGTTTCCTTATGAGGTGGGGCTTGTCATTTCACTGTTGTATGGTGCTGAGCTTCAGGGACCAGTAACTGCAAGACCTGAATGCTCTGTACTCACCATCAGGAAACAGCCAGGGTTCTCTGCATATACACATACCTGCTTCATGGAAGACCTTTTATTCTAAAAGAGTGTCTGTGATTTGAGGGATCTTTAGAGTATGAGGACATCTGACTTTTATTTCAAAGTTCAACTGCATACTTTTTAGACATAAAACTCCTGAAGATTTACAATTACCTTCATAGTTGATCTTTACAGTTTCTATCCTACTATACACGAAACTTGCTTAACCTCTAGAATTTATCCATCATATTTTCAACTAGTGTTATGAATTATATAACTAACATAACTCTAATTCTTTAAATATTCAGTGTTTGTCAAGACATTAGTAGATGAACAGAAGAGTCTGTATTTAGCTAATGTTTAGTGATAAAAAGAAAGACACAAAGCAATAACCTGTGTACTCTATTAACTTGCCATGACTGAGCAAAAGGCTGAGGCCTCTGAAATGGGGTAAAAATGACTTAGTGGAGTGGAAACTACTCAGAAAGAAGTTAAGAATGCATCAAGATGATTAGCCTATGCTATCAAGAAATCAACCAATCACAAATGCTGGCAAAGCTGGAAG
This sequence comes from Petromus typicus, assembly GCA_004026965.1. NCBI lineage: Eukaryota > Metazoa > Chordata > Mammalia > Rodentia > Petromuridae > Petromus > Petromus typicus. The sequence goes on from PVIR01000601.1 coordinate 73,080, forward strand.
GATAAAGGAACCCTTTTCCACTATTGGTGGAAAGAATGCAAACTTGTGCAACCACTGTGGAGATTCCTCTAAAAACTAAGATTAGAGGACCCATTTGACCCTACAATTTTCCTGGTGGGTGTGTTCCTGAAAGAATTAAAACCATCATAACAACACATGAGTACTCATATTTATAGAAGCACTTTGTAATATCTAAATCTTGGAAACAGCACAAATGCCCAGCATGGAGAGACTAAATAAAGAAAATATGTTTTTTAAATATAAAATGAAGTATTACACAGTCATAAAGAATGATAAGTTTCAGTCATTTATACAACAATGGATGTACCTTGAGAATATACTAATAAGTGAAATAAATAGCATACAGATGTGTAAATACCATATCATTTCTCTAGTATGAGAAACTGAAAGAGTATATGAGATCCTGAATGTATGACAGGTATTGTGAAATGGGAAGAAAATGTTCAAAGGAGGGGGGAGAAAAACTTTCATGGTAAAAAGGAAAAGATGGAAACAAAGTTCATGTATATAGAGAGTAAGGAATGGTATGGAGGGCAGGAGAATGGGAAAATGACGTATGTACAGAACAAAATTTCAATGAGGAGTGGGATCATAATGCATTCCTATAACTTATCAGTCAACTCACTAAGGAGAAAATGGATTACGTTTTAGTTAGATTTGCCATAAAACTACTTTAAAGAAATCTTTGTTCTGAAATACACTGGTTTGATAGAGTAGTATACTTTCAAAGTAACTGATTTTCAGCCAAGTGATTTGCCTTGGATCAAGATGGCATGACACAGATAATCTGAACCTTAGATCAGAGGCATAATTCCCAGCAAAGATGGATGTAATTATCTGTGGAAGGCACCATGTGTAAAAGCAGCAAGGCTCTCTAGCTGTTAGTGGGGGAAATAATGAATTTCATTTTAAAGAGTAGTGACAGTATCATCTTAAAACATAAATTAAAGTTGCCATCTTATTACAGTTAGGATGGTATGACAGCCCCATGCCTCCAAGTTCTTGATAAAATGGACAGAATGTTTAATATCTCTAAAGTTAGACTGGACTTCAGACCAGGCCTTCTTCAGTCAGAAAGGAGATTTAATATATATATCTATCTTCTGAGCAGCACTTTGAAGTCCCTCTACTCACTGCCACTTCCTGCTTCAGGAATGACCACTTTCCCCTTTACTCTAGGAAACTATAGCTTTTCTGCCTGAGATGTCAGCCATTACTCACATGTGCCATTTACATCGACTGAAGTGAAAGATCTTCTTCCATTATTTCACCAATGTCCCTTCATGAGCTCAATATCCACTTACAGCCATGATTGCCATTACCGGGCAGTGCTGATACATGCAAATCTATGGTTATTAGTTCCTAGTTGTACTGCAAGGATATGTTTCTTGGGGTCATGCTGTTTTTCTAGCAATTTTGTAGATATAATACTTAATATCTGGAAATGTATTTAATGGTATATTCTTTCAGTGTATAGTAAGAAAAATAATCGTCAACTTTTTTTCATATGTAAAAAGTAATTTCCATATTGACTTAGGGAAAAAAGACATTGTGAATAATTGATGAATACGTTGTTGTTGGAGGCAGACAGATGAGATCGGTAAACTGCATCGTATAGGGCAGGATAATGTTAGTTACTTAGTTTTGAACTATGGTTTCTTTTGCATGACTATTATTTTATCAGCCAAGTCATCCAGATATAACTCTATACATGGAGAGAAGCTACGAAGGAAAGAGATATTTGGACGAAATACCAGGTTGTAATTAAGCACAATGTTTGTATATCCATATACATGACTTTTATTTTGGATGAAATGAGGTCTACTGTGGTTTTTTTTTTTTTTGAATACTAAATAGTAGCATCTTTGTGAACAAAAGGAAAACATAACATCAGACAAATTGGCACATTTCTTTGTAAGCAGCTAGTAGTGTCTGTTATGATGTGTGTACTTCAAGGTCAAGGACTAGGACACTGCTAATTATGCAAGAGCCCAATTTATTGGAATGTAATTAAGTTGATGAGAATGCATTGTAACAAAAGAAACAAAAACATAATGAAGAAGTAAAGTTCAGTTTAGAAGGGTCTTGTTGATAAATCATGGGGTACATACAAAGAAACTAATGTGAATGCCTTGTGGGGAGGGCACATCAGAGAGCATTTTGGAAAATGTTGCTTGCTATCCTGTATAGCAGAGGACATGAAACTGGTTTGGAGTAGTTTTTAGAAGCTGGCAGGAGCAGTGAAGAAACAGAAAGGCTTCAGTGTGTAGGACAACGGTCATTCTGGTTTCTTTCCTCCGTGCTGCTTAATACTTCTCCCTCTCCACAACAACCACACAGTTTTTTCCCCCATACTCTATATTTACAAAAGTTAAGAACAGGTTCTGCAGCATATGTGCCTGGTTTTGAAATATGGCTTCATTCCTTGCTCGCTATGCATCAAGTTGAACAATCAAAGTAAGAAATGTATTTACATTCCAGTTTCCTCATCTATAAAATAAGGATAACAACAAAACCTGCCTCATCTAATTGTTATGGGCATTTAGTGAGCAGTCATGTCATAAGCAGTTTCCAGCATATGGTGAAAACCTCTTGAGTACATAAAACCAATGGTGAAGTTTCCTATGTTCAGTAAATTGCTGCAGTAGATGATCATAAAAATCACACATTAATCATGTGATGGCCTCGTGAATGTACCTGTAGCACATTGTGTTTACCTGCCTCATATGATTCCACCTTCTCTGGCTTATTCAAAGTTCCATTTTATTTATTTACATCAAAACGACTTGACTTCTATTCCTGCTACTTCGCATCGTTCTATAAAATTCAAGATTAGCAGTCAATAAATACTGCAGATGATATTAATAATTAAAATGGTATCCATGAAAGGTTTTCTTCTTCCATAATATTTTTTAAAAGATGCGTGCAGGCTTCAGTTGTGTTTAACATAAGTGACAAACCCACGCTGGAAAATAGAGAATGAGGGAAGCAACTGTATTTGAAAAATACAGGTAAAAAAGACACATCCCTGAGCATCTTTTGAAAGTTTTGGGCCTGTCATCAGTGGTGTCTGGGTTCACAGACTGGTCCCAAACTGAATAAAATTGCCCTCTAAGGTCTTTGCTTTTGCTTTGGTTCTGATAAATAGAATGGCCCTAACAATTTCATGGGCTGGCAAGCTCAGTCCCTATAGTGCCCATGCTACGAAGCAGTATGATCTTAAGAAATGGACTCTAGTGGAAGGTGTTTAGATTACTCAATGGACTGCCTGCAGAAGGGATCAAGGTAGTTCTCACAGAATCTCTGTTAGGCAAATTGTCATAAAACCCAGTCTAGCCCATGAGCCTCTCTTGAATCCTGCAGTCATTCCCTCTGCCTGTATTCCTGCAGTGATATTACCTATCGTTTCGTACCATAGAAAAGAAGGCCTTCACCAGAGCCCAAACTGTAACACTCAGCTTTCTACTGCATTTGAATACAGCAGTAGAAAACAAACTAAGACAGTGTATATGATTGGCTTTGGTAGCAAATCATGGTTCCTTTCTTCATGGCATTTGTTGAGTCCTCTCTTCCCTCTAAAAGTACCTAGTCTAGCTCAAATGTGCCAACTGCCATTCACATGACAGACTGAGAATAATTATAACTATTCATCCTCACTGCAATCTATCCCTCCTATTATATTATTTCCATTATATGGAGAAAATTTAAAACATTGTTATGTACTATACTCCCCTCAGAATTCCTGAATGAAATGACCTCTGTCCACTCAGACCTGCTCCAAGTCCTTGGCACTATGCTTTACTCAAAAACTTCTGCTTTCAGTTATCTTGTCATTTAAATAAACTCTGTTTAAACTGACCATTCCTAATGTAAATTAAGTCAATTCTACAATTCTGTCTTAACTGGTGCCACATACATTTTGTAATTGCTAATTCCTCTATAATTTAGCATAGCTCAATCAAAGACAGTTTTTCCCCTAGCCTCATTCTAGGGAACATTTGGCAAATTCCAGAAATATTTTTAATGGTTATGAATGAATGAGAGGTTGTTATTTGCTTCTAGTGGGCAGCGGCAAAGATACTACTCCATTTCTCACTAAGCACTGCTGGAAAATGACGACACTGCACAAGTTGAGAAAGCCTGGCCTACTTGCGCTGTTATCCTGAAAACTTCATCAACAACTGTTCTGTCTCTGGCTTCTTCAAACATCAGGGAATCAGTATGTAGTCAACACTGTATTGAATGTGTGACTGAATTAAAGAAAGGAGATTTTTTAAAAGTAGACTAAGTCCTTAGCATCGAAGGTTGTCAAAAGGCTCAATTTCCACCATGAGTACTCTGGCCCATCATCCTAGTCTTTGCTGTGTTGTCCTAATGTTCCCCATGACCAAGCTACTTGCACCTGAGTCTCCAAGCTGCTTTCTGGTATGAATATTTTCATAAGTAAAAATTTCCCCCAAAATGCAGCCCACAAGGTGCAAAGAGAAAGTACAGACCGAGGTGCTGACTGCTTCCTTAATGCTGTAAAGATACAGTATGTCATGGCATGGCCTGTCTACAGTCTCTCTGTCTGGTTCCCCGAGCTGAAAACACAACTGATTTCTGATCCAGTGACCAGAATGTGGCTAGCAGCCTGCTGTGAAATGGAGCACAGATGCAAAGGGACTGAAATGCCAGCCTCACAGTGACCCCTTTCAACACATCCAAGGGATGCAGTGATGATTGCGTTTCGCATTTCTGGAAGTCACATCGATAGTAGAAGGAACTCCTTCCCTACCTTCCTGCTTGGATATTCAGCAATAAAAAAGATGATCAAAGAGAAATTAAAACTTATGTGACAAACATCAAATGCTTCTGAGACCTGAATGGTGTTGAAGACGTCATTGCCAACAGAGTTAACTTTTCTACTGATTGCCCATTTGTCTCTGATTTGAGGAAATATGTCCTATGGTTAAGTACTGCTGAGAAAAAGAGACTGTTTGGCATGGCACCACCCTGGGGTGGATCATGCAAACCGAGCTGTCTAGATCTTTCCAGAAGCCCTGAGAGAAGACATCTGACAAGAGCGGTAGTTCCTTTCTCCTGAAGGAATCTCATTTCCTTTCACCTGGCAGTAAGCTAACCAGAGACACAGGTCACCAGTAACACCTGAATGAATATAAACAGTCACTGGAAGGTTTACACAACCTTTTTCAGGCATAGAAATTGTTGGAGCAACTGGAATGATTCTCGAGTCACTCATCCTTGTGTATGTTCAAGCATCTATGGGAGGTTTCGAGAGTTGGACAGAAAAGGTGAAAAATCTTATTCCTCCATCCTATAATTTGTGCTCCTAAAAAGACTCACTTTCTTAAATCACCCTCCCCCAAATGACTGAAAGTTGAGATTGGAAATCATCTTAAGTTTTATATTAAAAAATAAAGAATCATGCTTATGTATAGCTGTGTGCCTCAGGCTAAATTTTAGGTGTCAGATTATACTAACAATGTACTTGCTTTAAATATCACCTCATTTCTAACTCCGAAGAGTGTCTAATGATTAATTCAAATTAAACTACTCCAAAGCCAAAGTGGTATGTGTTACAAAACACGAAAGTGAGCTGGCTGAAAAATTTAATTTTTTCTACTTATTAGCTATCTGCTCTGGGAATACATTGAAGGTGCTAATTTCCTGGGTTTTGAATCTATTTTAAAATGTACTAGTCTGAGAGAGAGGGGAAAAGAATTAAATGTAAAATGGCTTCTGCTTCTTGGAGACAGAACTAAGAAACTCAGTTATATTTTCAGAACTCTGCTGCCTTTTAAGATACTGTTTTCAACTTCAGATCACAAATTGTAGTTACCTGGTCCAGGGGATACCTGGACTAATGTTGTGCATAAAAAGTCTGCAGTGACTTATTGTGCAACAAAATCAGTTTAACCCCCAATGCAAATGTATTTAGAGAAAGGGTCTTTACAAGTTAATACAGACTAAAGGAGGTGAGTAGGGGAGGGTCTTGATTTAAGGGAGCTGTGTCCATGACACACAGGAGGAAACACCATCGAGTCTCATGCTGCTTCTTCACTGGGCACAGAAGGAAGGTCAGGTGAGGACACAGCAAGAAAGCAGCTGTCTACAAGCTGGGCACATGGACTTCATAAGAGTGCAACTCCAGCCAGAATGTTCATCGTGAACTCTTAACCTCCAAAACTGAGAGGAAACCAGTCTCTATTGTTTAAACCACCCAGACTGTGGCATTGTGTTACAGTGGCCTAAACTATAACACACCTAATTCTTTGCTCTCATCATATAGTGCTGTGTACTGTAGTAAAAATTTCATGAGCATTAGTTTCTTGCAGTTTGTCATCTGTCAAACCCCACATTAAATGTAGACACAGCTATCCCCATACCCATTCATCTTCAGTTCTAATAGTCCAATTATCTACTTTCTTAATAGAACTGTTATAAATATGACTGAGTACCCTACTAGGAGCATCCTGTTATTTCTAAATAATCACAAAGTTTAGGGAGAAGGTATGTGGAGTGATGGAGCATGTATCCTCACATGTTCTCTGAACTGGATGGCAGTAGAGATTGAACATACACAAAGACGACCCAGGGGATTAGTGGTGATGCATAGTCATGGAGGCATCACACAGTATTAAATGGCCTATGCATACTCCTAGGGCCGAGCCAATATGGGGTCAAATACCACCAAGGCAGCAGGGGCCAGGCCATATGCTGGGAACAAAACAATTTCCAGCACCATCCATCTGTCCACTGGCCCAAATCCTTCTTTCCACTCTAAAATACATTCTCTAGTTCTATATACCTCATTGTGAGAGAAAACTACTGAACTGGAGGTACTCAAAGATTTCCAGCTCACGTCACACTATTTTACAGTTGAAGAAACTAAGGCAAATGAAGTTATTGACAATGTAGTGCAGAGCCAGGACTCCTACTATTGTATTTTCTTTATAATCACACACAGAACTATTTGTGCTTGCAAGAGATGGGTTTTTTGGTTATTCTTGGTTTGTGTTTCTGGGAATTGAACCCATGCATATTCTACCACTGGGCTATATCTCCAGACATTTTTATTTTAAGACAAGGTTTTGCTAAACTGCCCAGGCAGGACTCTAAATTGCAATCTTCCTGACTCAGTTTCCCTCATTGATAAGATTACAGACACAAAAGGTTTTTTAAAAATGTAACTGTAAAAAAAGCAGAGAACCAATTTATGATTACTACTAAGTGCCAGACAGTAAGGTAGATAAAAGAGATTCAGAGATGAAGAACATACAGAGAAAAAGAAATAAAAAACTCTTGATCTTGATAGTTTCTACCTGAGGACACTGCTGCGGCACCCCCCTACTAGACACAAACTATGTCCTCATGAAAAGTAATGTTGAATCGATTAGGTGACAAGTGTAATATCCTTGAAGTATGTACACCTATCACTTTAAGAGAAAGGAAAGATTAAATATCTGCATTAAAAATAAGATGAATGAACGCTCAGTTTCTTAGCTACTCTTCTTGTTGCTGAGACAGGATGCCCAACACCTGAAGTTAAATGCAGGTGCACGACATCATGGCGGAGAAATAGTAGTGTGCAGCCTGGAGGACAGGAAAGAACCAAGTGATGGCACCAGCGCTCTTTCTGTCTCATATTCTCTCAGGATACCCACCCTCAGAGCAGGTAGCACTCACTCCCAGAGTTTTTCTGCACCCAGAACTACGCCAAACCACTCAATGGACTAATTCAGTCACCAGACTTCATCCTAGGGCCACTCAATCTAGATTCAGCCACCAGTGAAAAGCCCTCCCCGTGAACACATGAGCATTTGGAGGAAACATGTGGGCACAAGATGGAGGGCTACGGGCTGCACTGTATGCCCCCAAACCCACACACTGACCCCCAGGACCTCACCAGAATGTGATTATATATATAAATATATCTTTAAAAGACAAGTACTTTAAAATATGCTTAGAAGGCTGTGCCTACATCCATTGTGGCTGGTGGCCTGATACAATATTTGTACACAGTGGGAGAAGGCGGATATCTTCAATCCATGGAGAGAGGACTCTGCTCCTGCCAATATCTAGTCTCTAGCAGTTAGGTAAAGTAGTCCTAGCAAACCAGCAAGTGTGAAATATGTCCTTAGCATGGAGCTTTAAGTATTTTCTAGAAAGTTGCAGGAATAAGCTTTCACCTCTGTCTAGTTTAAGGTTTGTAGCTTTCTTACTGTGTGAATGAGTTTCTGTGTTGTCGACCTTTCTGCACTTAGAAGAAAATTTTTCATTGTCTTTATGAATACGAAATGCTACTCTCCCAAAAGAGAACCATCATTTCCTAAGACACCTAATAAGCTGACAAGAACATTGAAACCAGAGGACGTGATCTCTGTTGTACATCCACAGAAAGCAGGAATGTTAATCTGTACTCCAGGTAACATCTCTGAAACAAATCTGCCACCTGAGGCATGTGCTTGATGTTCAACAGGGGTTGATCAATAATATGAAAAGTAAAAATGACTGTTTCTTTCTGTTTCTGTATTCATAAACTCTGATAAAAAATAAGCTCTTCCAATTTCTTTTTGCATCTTGCTGAAATACAGATCAGAAAACTGAGTCTCAAAAACTTACGTAAAGCTCAATAAGTTGAAGTGGGACTCTGGTACCAGGACCTTTGCTTCTATTCAACTCTCAGTCTCTTTAAGTTGGCCAAAGGAAAACAACCTTATTATTATCTCTAGAAAATAAACAGAGGCATTTACATAGGTTTTGGGACATGGGCTATTAAGTCCTGAAATGACAAAGTATTTGCTATTTCTTATGGTTTAAATTATGTTGTATCTGAATTTATACATTAAAAGCTTAAACATTGTTTCTGCAAAATGTAATTTCAACTTACTTGAATATGTTATTAGTTTAGCTGAAGTCAAGAGGGTAGGCTGTTCAGAAAATATAGATAGTGCCCTTATTAAAACAAAAAAATGTAGATACAGAAAATGAAGGCAGGTATTGTACTTATGCTCCTGTACAGAATGCTAAGAGCTATCACAGAAGCTAGGTGAGAGACACAGAAAAGGTTCTTACAGATGTCAAAAGAATCAGACTTGCTGACAACTTCAATTCAGTCTTCTGACCTCTAGAGCCATGAGATAATAAATTTCTATTGTTTATGCCAATCAGTGTGTGCTGCATTGCTAAAGCAGCCCTACTGAACTAACGAAGTCATGCTACAAAGCCTACCCATGTGACTTTAGACCCAAAGCACTTGGGTCAAGAACTGGTCAACTACCCCCTATGACATTTCATAATAGAGAATCCAACTTATTTGCTAATTCCACAGAACTCTCTTCTCCTGCCAAATAGAATGCCCAGCTTTTTCTAGCTACTGATTCATGAGTCACAAAGTCAAACTGAGCCCCTGGGAGGGCGGGGCCAGTCCTCAGGTGGGAGGAGCCTTGGATCAGGAGATGGTACAAGAAACCAGATCCAGACAGGGGCTGCCTTTACCTCTTCTACTCTCACCCCCAGACTTTCTAATAGTACTGTCTCTAAGCACCTCCACCGCACCCTAGAACAGGCTCTTGATGTCCCTTTCTCAGCTTAGGACAGAGTATAACCTGGATGTCTTCTACCTTTCTCAGCCCATTTCTTGTTCTCTCTTAACTCAATGCCCTCTCTTACCCTTTTCTCTACTTTTAAATTACATGAAGTTTACATTCATCTGAGAGAATAGCCACATGAACTTAACTTGTCTTAGACTTTTCATCTTCCTTTTTCCCTCCAACTTCCCTCCCTGTTTTAAGATCCACTTTCCCCATTTCATTATTATTGTTTTTTTATAGCAGATATCCCTGCCCAGTATTACCAGGCTATGAATGGCACAAGCTTCTTGCCTCTCCCATAATTGGGCTATTATTATATTTGAGGTCTAAATGAAGAATTATTTGACTCAACCGACCATGTCAGATAGCAGAGTTGGGTCAATATAACTTCTCTGCTAATGGCTGCTACCAAGACTCAAATCCTAGTCAAGGCAAGTCCAATTTGAGTCCAACTCAATCCTTGCCTTCTGAAAGACCCATTTGTTCTCCTTAATAAGATAAGCTAGCACCCCCCTTTTATAGTCCAGCCTGTGACATGTCTCATAGCATCCCCTTCTCCTCTGCTTCTCATGCTTGTAATGAATACACACTGGGTTTCTTTGGTGCCCACAGCAAATGAGACCCAGGGTTCTCCCTAAGTTCTCTCATCTCTTATTCTTGTCAGTTTGCTCTGACTTACCTTGCAGGAGACTGAGAGCCAAGGCCAAGGTTCTCCATAACTGATCTAGATACAATTGTTTTAACTTCATGTGGTGGCCTATAAAAATTACATGCATTGTAGGTATTTGTTACTTATACCTCTTAAATCTTTGCTATAACATCACCAAAGATCTTGATGCAAATGTTCTCTGTCCTGGGCATTGCTGTAGATGTGCCAGCTACCACGTGAACTGCCGATGGTACATCTCCATTTAGATTTCCCATTGGCTTGCACCTGTAATGCCGGACTTATAGAAACCTCAGCAGAAGCAGACAGTGGACATTCCTCTGTCTCTGTTTCTTTACACTAAGGAGTTTGGGGAAACCATAGAAAACGACTTCTGGGTCTTAATTTTTTCATGTATGAAATGAGCAAATGTGTTCTAAAGGTTTATTCGGCTGCAAAATTCAGTCATATTTTTTAATATACTAACTGTATTAAGTGCCTGTTTTTCTAGAATTTTGTCAATTCTTTCTCTCTAGGTTGTTCTTATTCCTGCTTCCTCTAGCAAATTTCATTCCTTTGGAAGAACTGTCGCATGCATGGATTCAGCATCCCAAATGTTGCACAGCATAGCTGACCTCATCCCAACAAGACAGGCCTTAAAGTGAGTTAAAGACACGCTTGTAGTTGCATTTCCTTCTTTCATCCTGACATCCACTGGCATCCTCTGCACTAAAAAAACAACTTTTCTGAGAAGACTTCATACTCTAATGACAGTAATGCTACTATGATCTCCTACCTTCCCATATTTTTCTTCATGGCAATCACGATTTTCTTACCTTACACATCTTTTTTTGGAATGAAATCTCTAAGGCTGACTTTGTTGGGTTCATTTTATACCAAATTAACAAAACAACCTTCTCAAGTACAAATTATTATGTCTATTTGAAGAGGTTTGGTGATTTGTGCCAAAACTCTCACTCCAATCTGATAAACTGGACCCACTGACTCTCATCTGCTGTATGGAACTAGTAAACTCACCCTATTTTGCTCTCCACAATACCAGCCAAGTCAGGTTTTTACCTGCAACTGCACATCCTATATCGGAAAATTTGTACATGGCTCTTTCTGGTAACTCGATTTCCTCTTCTTTTTAACTCTAGAATCAGTCCTGTCCATTAGGAAGAACTCACAGGCTTTGCTTGGGCTTGTGGATTATGGGGTGTATTCTATCATGCATATCACACTCTTACTGTGTAAAGCTTCACTTGTGTGTACCAGTTCATGATGATGACACAATAACAGTTGGCTTGAAGCCTGAGCTCCCATGCCATGCTTGATCTCTCTTCCCAGGTGTGCACTAGGACCAGGATACATGTTTAGATCAATGGATGGCTGCACATAGAGGTGGCCAAGTAAGAAGTGGCCTGGTCTGGAAAAATTGGCAAGCTCAAACTACATCCCTTCAGAGTATACATTAAAAGTATGTAAGTTTGGTGTCATTCTGCTGAAATGGTTTTTGATCCATTATCATCTGGGCTGACCTTTATCAAAATTCTGTAGCAGGAATTCTAAGACTGCTCTTGAATCTACTGCAGCATTCTGTTTGTAGTAAGAGAAAGTAAGGTACATGAAGTGGGTGGCTCATTCCCCAATCATCAATGAAAAGATACCACAATAGTAGAAGAAATCACCTCTGAGAACAATCTTGTAACTCTAAGATATCTGCATGCTTCTCTTTTAATTCCTCAGTGGCTACTGATGAACCTCCACGCTGAGCCAAATACCAGTACTTATACTGTCTCCCAAAGGTGGCAGCTTGGTTACATGATCCAAGGTTTCCTTTGGCAGGAAAGTCTGACTAAATGAGCCTCTGAGAGACCCTGCATGAGCTTGGAGAAGGGATGTGAAGCACCTACCACTTCTGTCCTCTTGTCCATACTCCCAAATGTCCTACCCTTCCAGAATCCTCATTCTGCTAACTGAATGGGGAAATGTGTATAGGATGAGCTCCTTGAGACATGAATAATAATAAACTGTAACCCACAGGCACAAGTGGACAGGCTATCAGCCAATGCTTTCCACTTAACTCCCTGTGGCTTGATGGGATGCCACGAGGGACACAGGGAGCAAGTGATAAAACTGACAAGTGGTTCCAGGAATGAAAGCTGACAGAATTCCTAGAGAGCACGAGACGCTGGTCGGGATTCAAGGATAGAACTGAAGTTCGGACACAAGAATGGTTCTGCCTCAGGATCAGGCACTGAGCCAGCTCTCAGGGCCTCGCTGCAAGGTGCTCAAGTAACTTTAGATAGAAAAGAACAGAAACCAGAGCTTGCATTGTAGTTGTTCAAAGTAAGTGAATGAAAATCAGACGAACCATGTACTGTTAACTTTCCTTCAAAGTTTGCCCCAAGACTCCCACAATCATGCTCTTTAGAGACACCCTGGTGCCCCTTAGAAGTTACCCTGTCGGGCTGGGGATTTAGCTCAGTAATTCTGGTGCCTGCATTGTAAGCACGAGGTCATGAGTTTGACCCCCAGTACCAAAAAACAAAAACAAAACAGAAGTTAACCTCTGATACAGACCCAGGTGGCAGTCTGCCCCATGGGCTTCACGGTCCACCCATCAGCTCTCACAACAGTGCTGCAGGTGCTGCTTCACCAGCTTCCAGTACTACCTACCAGTTCTGCCTTTTATAGCACCTGGCTAACGCAGACTCCCACGCTACCCCTGATTCTGGGTAGGGCAGTGCACTCTGAGCTGTGCCCCACAACACCATATCCTTCTCCCTAAGGTACCAGGACTGCCATTCACCAATGCATGAAGAGAAATTGCCTACCTTGTTTAGTAACAGCTCTTTCAGGCATGGTCCATGCTGCTTGTGGTGGTGAATGGCTAGAATCCCAGCACTCTGGGAGCCTGAGGCACGAGAATTCCAAGTTGGAACCCAACATGTGCGAGTTAGTGACTTAGACTCTGTCTCAACAAACGTTGCAAAGGGCCTGCGTTGAATCCCAATAAAAACATGGAATATAATATAAACTAAATTCCAAGTAAAACCCTCTCCCACGTCCCAGTTACCTCATCTGAAAAATTTACCATAACTTTACCTGCCTAAACCTGAAAATACTCAGAGGATAGACATATACTTATAAATTCTAATGAAGAGATGTTACCATTTTCCCAGATTTGTGAGCAAAATTTATCAACACCTTCCTAGTCGCTCTCAATTCAGTCTCTTTTGTGTTTGTTATACTTGGTAAACAAAAAGCCCATTAGGATTTCAGTGATATAAAAACTTAGCTGGGAGGCTGTGGCTATGTCTCTGTCAGCCTTTTCCATTATAAAGTCCTACTGGTAGGCTGTCACTGTGTATGTGCGGACTGTGTTTTCATTATTTTATATAATTGCTGTGCTCTGCCACCTCCCTCCAGGTGAAATCTCACAGGTTTGTCTGGTCTGAATAGAAGAAAAGAGAGAGAGAAAATGTTTCATTGATTGATGCTATTGTTCATTTCAGAATGCAATCTGAAAATAAATTATGAAATCATCTTATAACAGGATATGGTTAAAAATATGATTGGAATATACAAGCATTTCAGTCCCCCAGACCCACCAGCTGACAGGAGAAATGAAATTGACGTGACAGGTGCATTCCATGGATACTAATTTCATCCATAATTCTTTTGGCAGAGTCCAAGTTTGTGTTCAATTAACTCAATGACTTGAGCTATCCAATTCTTGTTGCTACTAATGTATCACAATTAGAGCAAATGGTCACCATGGAAACCACTGGCTCCATTGTCATAATTCCTAAAACAAGGACGGTTTACTTTGGAACTCATCAGATCCTTGACTCTTCACAGCATACGTTTACAGTTATCACTAAATTGGGATTTGGTCACTTTGGAATGTAATGTGTGGCTTCTCATTTCAGACGAATGTCATTACGAGGTGCCTGCCATTCCACTGATGTTTGCCAAGTTCCACTCATTCCCATATCCCTCATATTTATGTTCAATTAGGGAGCTATTGCAGTCTATAAAAATCGATGTGAATTCACTGTGGGGATGGGAAAACACATTCTTTTTTCCACAGTTCAGAAAAGAAAAAGATAAAAAGTAATCTGTTAGGTTAAAATTGTGATAACTTTGCAACTCATTTTTCTTCTCCAACATGATCTTTTCCTCTCCACTCTCCTGGGGCAAAAATTTAGTTTTAGTAATTTTACCACCAGGGTCTGCTTCCCCCCAGGAAATAAACCAGAGTAACACTATTGAAATTTTGGACCAGGCTGCTGTAACACAACAGGAAAGTGGATGGAGTCTAGTGCTCCTAAACAAAGAGGTGCTAACTGGTAGTTTACAATTTGGGTCATTTTAAAGCAATTTCTGCGTGCTATAACTGGACATAAAAATGAAAAGTAACGCGCAACATTTCTCCATCAACATATAAAAGTCATTTTGGAAATAAAGCCACATATGTATCATCCTGTGTACCATGTATACAGCATTGGCCCTGGGCCCAAGTACCAGTGTACACTCCGGTGTGCCGTGTCTATAAATTTAGGGTACTGTCTGTCCCATTCATTTCTGGTAGCTCTGTTTCTGAGAGTAAATTGTGAATCTATATCATAAAAATTTACTGAGCCACTTTTTAGGGAGTCATAGGGGTTGAACCCTGAGCCTGTGCTTGCTAGGCAAGCAAATCTAGTAATGAGTTACACCAGCACTGCCACTTAGTACTGAATCATGTAAAATCCTAATACATAATTCACTACTTCCAAAATGAGTCCTCCAACTTAGAAAATAGGTATTTTATTTTATTGGCCAGATAAAGTAGTGGATGATCCACTATTAAATTTAAATTTCAGATAAACACAGTGGATGCATTTTTAGTGTTATTATGCCCCAGATAGTGTATATCTTAAAATGACTCCTAGTTTACTTACAATTAAAATTTAATTGGGTGTCCTGTGTTTTTATTAGCTAAATCCAAAAACCCTAGAAAGCAAACCCTTACACAGATAATTGTCCTTTCAGTCCTGAAATCCTGTTATTCTCTCTTTTTCTATCTTTCCATGCTTTGGACGGGTTCTCAGTTCTCCCCAGAGCCAGGTAAGGAAAGGAAGCTAAAGAATGACACTAACCATAGCTATAACAAGCTCATCGGTGGCCACTATTATAAAAAGACAAAGGCAGAATATTAACAAACGAATGTGGTAATAATAAAGAAAAAAGAAAACAGGGATTGTGTATATAGGGGGCAGGGGGGTGCAGGGTGGGAGGAAAAGGGAAAAAATGAGAATCAAGTCATGTCATTCTGGTACAAACTCTTAATGTTGAATGCGGTTATCATGTATATTCATAATGTGCCAATAAAGATAATTGAAAAAAAAAGAAAAATGGCATTGGGCCACTGAAGCAAGTTGCCCTAACTGTCAAACAAAGCACCCCTCCACCACGATCCTGGGTGGAAATCCAACATATAGTGGGACAATTATCAAACTGGAAGCTTTGAAAGCCTGATTTCTTTAGTTCCTAAGACTAACTTCTCACCCAGAAGACTAACTGATAAAATCTTCAGTTCTATAAATTGGATGTGGTGGCACACACTGTAAACCCAGCAATCTGGAAGCCTGAATCAGGAGGGTTTTAATTTTGATCCCATTTTGAGAAACTCAACAATAACTAGTCTCAAAAGAAATACAAATGGGATGGATAATGGTGTAGCTTCATGTGAAGGCTCTGGGTTCAATTCCAAGTGCAAATTTTAAAAAGCAGAATTCTTCAAATCTTCCTTGGGATGACTGCAGCCATCAGGAAGTCTATGCACAAGAGGTAAAAGTAGAATTCTTCAAATCTACCTTGGGATGACTGCAACCATCAGGAAGTCTATCTACAAGAGGTAAGGGTTGCTTTTTGAAAAAAAAATTCTCTGGATAACTCCATATTTACTGCATTTTTGGGTTACCTTAGTTCAAGCCTTGACTAGATCTCCTAAGAACATGGAGAACTTTCCATTCAAATGTCAGCATTTTTCTCAATTCCTCCAAGTCTTCCTACCTTCTAAATGAATGTAAGTTGACACAGAGGCATTACATTGTCCAATTTAGGTTTTTATTGACATCTGACATTTGAGTAATATCCCGTTTCCTCAATTTCATCAGTCAGGACCAATTTATTCTTCAGTTAATGTTGATAACCTAAATTGTTAGCAGAAGCTGTGTCACCGTGAGAGAGGACAAATTTGTGTTCAAATTACACTTAATTGCCTTCATTAAATACTACAGCATTCCATGACACATATTTGCAAAGTGGGCTGACTGAAATAAGCCCAGTACATCTCATTTCCTGAACATCTCAAGCTTCCTTCCTCCTCTGTTGCTTCTGAGTATGACACTGTCCTCTCTAGCAAGGTGGTCAAAGATAACATTACCCACACTCTCTACAGTGGATCATTGGAGCACTTTCTGAAAATAGATCCTTTTCCAAATCTCTAATGATCAAGATTTTAATAAAGCAGGATTTGCTACCAATTCTTCTGTAGGGTTCAAAGTAGGCATTTCAATAGCATATCTGTATCCTGGCCAGGAAGCCACTGCTAACATGCCCCACCCACTAGAAATTATACCTTTCAAGGTATAGTTTCCAAACTGACTGAGCAAATTGACAGCTCCTAGTAAAGAAATGTAGCTCCAGTTGACTAGTCATGCAGAGGATTTAGGACAGTTTCAAAATAGACTTTAAAAGAATGTTTACCCAAATGAATTTTAATCTGGTCTTCTTCTACTTGTGATACTTCATTAGGACCTTTAAAAATCACAGTTGGTAACAGAAAATAAAATACTATTGGCTTTTTAAAAAAGCAGCCTTTACCATCCCTTTCCTCTGGTAACTTTGAAAGTGACCACATTTCCTAAATGGGCCTTTGGCATTTAAGCTCACAGTCTCGATTGCCACAGATGCGTGTGGACTATTAGATCCAGCACTTTGCTTTCAGCAAGCACTTAAATGGCTATTACTGCACATCACATAAATTCCAAAGGTCAAAGTTCTAGACATTAATTCACTGAACGACCTGCCACCCCTACCATCTCTACTGCTGCATTTTACAAATAAAGTAACTGAGACCAGAAAGGTTAAGCGATTTAGTGAACATTACCTCTGATTTCTTATGCAGAGATAAGTTTGAGTTTGGACTCTCAATAAGATGAAGGAAAGAAAAGTACTAATGGCATCATTCAACAGTTACTAATCACTTGTAGTTTACTTGCTGCTGGGCTAAATCAGCATTGCCCATTCTTTTCAACAATTCTTTAGCATAGGTATTTCTATCACCCAGTCCCTCACATCTACATGAACTGAAAAAAGAAACAAGAATTTAAAACACATTCCCAGGTTCTCCCTTTGCACAAAGCCCAAGACAAGAGTTTAAATTGCAACATCTGGAGCTCCCCTACCCTCATCAATGCACTGGCTCACTTACTGCTGAGCTGCAACAGCTTGGAGTTTTCAAACTATTCTATAAGATAGATCAGTATTTTCCTTAGAAATTCTTTGAAATCTCCTCCAAACTCATTCATAGCTCCCCAAAGATATTAAGTATTCAATCATGTTCATTGCCAATTTCTTCATAAAGCTTTCCATTCTGCCTTGGAGTTGTGCTCTATTTCATTGACTTCCACTTCTCAATGTATTCTGTTTTCCAGACTTGCAGGAAGTGTTTATATCATTGTTCCTTTTGTTTGGTAACAATATCTTTGTCCACTCTGGCAATCTTTTGCTTTATGGATAATTGGTACTCTTAGAAAGTTCCTCCAATTCCACTGCTTTTCAAATTTACATTCTATATATAGCTATCTCCTTCATCAATTTCAGCTGTTTTTTCCCCTGCTCTACAGCTTCCATTCTGTGCAAAATGTGAAGAATGGGTAGAAGTTATTTTTCCTTTTATTATGGATATCCAGTCACCCTACATTACATATGAACAGAGCGTCTTAATGTCATGATTTGCAATGACACATTCACCATAAATAAAATTTTTCATACACATATTTCTGTATCCTGTATTCTTTTCAGTTAACTATTTACCCATCCTTATGACATGATCACATTTTAATTGTTATCTTTGATGTATCTTTCCATATAATTTGCCAAGCGACTGTCTTTTCAAACTTACCTTTATAATTTTCTTTTTCCAGATTAACTTTAGAATCAGTTTATCTAATTCCACTACAATTCTTACCAGAATTGCAAGGAATCAATATTTTAATTTGGAATTGATAATCTCCTTCCTATCCAAAAAGTGTATCCCTAAATTGAATACCTATCCTTTAGGTTTTTCTTCTTTTAATTATTATTTACGGCAGGATTTTTGGTATTTTAAAAAATCACTGAATGCTTGCACAGTTCCAGGCATTTTAGTCACCCGGTTAATTTATCAGTTAAGATTTCACAAGCAAAATCAATACTTTAAACAGAAAAGTAAGTGTTCCCAAAATTTCCATATGCTAAGACTCTGACAACACAGTGCAAAGATCAGTCCAATAGGAACATAGGAGGCCTTGATTTCAGAAACTGGAGCTTAGTATTGTCATCTTCCGGAAGACTTTGGAATGTTATCCGCAGGGTGTCATGTGGAATGGGCCTGAGAAGGGAAACAGAACGACCTGCCTCTTCTAGTCATGGTTCAAATATGTTTGCAAGACTGCAGAAAAATGTTTGCCCTTTTTGTTATATCAAAATGTAACCTTTCTACAGCACTGAGGGGGATAATAACTGTTTTGTGCACTGAGAAGATGTGCCCGTTTTCTTCCACACTTCCCTGCCCTGGGAGAAGTGGTACCTTATGTTTATTCTCTGAGTGTCAGGGATGAATAATGCCACATATTTCGATTGTTCATCAAAAGCCCAGTCACCATCTGGTCTAAAATGTAGCTGCCTTTACAAATGTTTTGTCAGCTGTAATTGAATCTTGTTGAAATATGCGTGACATATGTACATATGGTTGCAATTCTTAGTGGATAGACTACATCTTACCTAGCAGTTTAAAGACAGGAGTGAAGGCAAATAAGTTTATTGATAAAATTAAGCTAAATACTTTTATTATCTATACCTCCACTATCTAAGCAAACCCTAATTAATCTGGTAGCCACTGCTGTTCAAATCCTGTTTATTTAAATTAAGTAAAGTGGACAGAAATTAACTTGGCTTTTGAAACATATTTGCTGAGCAAACACAAAGGATAGACACATTGGGAAGCTGTTTTTAAGGCCTTTATATCACATAAATATGTTCTAATATATGTGCTGCCAAAGCGAGCACAACAAATAAATATGTTTTTAAAATATTTCATAAAGACTATATATTCATCTTGCTAATAACTATATTTTCATATTATCTGTTCATTAAAGAAACTCATTACTTTACTTTGAAAGAGTAATTGATTAACTGACTTTGCATATTTGGAAGAAATGAAATCCTGCTTTCTTAAAGATAAGCAAAGGGTTTTTCACAGAACCTAATTGGTCCTCTCCACAAACTAATTCAAATTTATGCAGTTTTACTGAATTTGTCTTTAAAAATTGTTCCTGGGTGCCGAAATAAATTACTTTCTCTCTTTAAAACCTAAGTCTTCCAAGATATTAACAAATCTGAATAGCTATTTTCCAAAACTTTACTAGTTACCCATCCGAGATCCCTTTACTTTTTTATCCTAATTCTTGCCTTTGATGCCACATGGAGAATTCTACTCCATGACAGCCTATTGTGTATTTTAAGGCAGCTATTATGTCTCTCCAGCTGTCTTATCTGCTCCAGGTTAAATATATTCCATTTCCCTGTGACTTAGAGCTTAGCATTTTCATGATCCTCTTGAACTTGGCTCCTCATGCTAAATCCAGACCTATGCTGATTCCAGTAGTTTCCAGGGGCTTCAGCTTAGAGATCGTGCCATGAGAGTGGGGACTCATCTTTGTCTTCTGCACATCTTAGTCTAAGGGGCAGTTTATCTAATGTACACTGTTAACAGTTTTAAGCACTCTATGATATTATCCCAATTCTAAATGCAAACCTAAGTATGTAGCTAGTATTGTTGTCACATCCTTGTTATCCATAATCTGAAAAAATTAGATGCAGAGAGTTTAAAGAAATATGACTAAGGGAACATCACCCAACACTTCTATCTCGTATAAGCACATCTTACATACAGCTCTGACATTTAAGGTTCTAATTGTTACACTAATCTACACCTGTCCTACAAAGCTGTATTAAATGTACCCTAACTATTCATTCACTGCTGAAGACTAGACAAAGGAGTAAGTCTGAAGAGTCAAAGGACTTCGATGTGACAAAAATTAAAGATAAGGTTCTGGGCTATTGGCTTTTAGCTCAACATTACTTATGGTGAGGTCAATGTTTACAAATTTGTTCACAGCTTTTATGTTTTTTGTAGTGTTATGCTGTGAATTAGCTTTAATTTTTAGACATCAGACTTCTCCTCCTTTTATAAGATAGAACCAGGGATTTTGTCATTATGTAGTTTCTGACTTATTAGGCCTAGATAGGGCCTAAGATGCTATAGTTCTACAGACTATCATGATTCTTTTCATTCTTGAGTCACTTTTAATGAGGAAAGACACAGCTACTGTAGTTCTTCATTTAGGTGGTTCCCTCTCCTCCCCTCCCCTCCTTTCCTTTCCTTTTTTCTTTTCTTGTTTTTTGAGACAGGGTCTTGCTTTGTAGTTTAAGCTACTTCTAAACTCAGCAATCCTCCTATCTCTGCCTCTCAAGTGCTGGGATTACAGGCTTGAACTGCCACACCCAGCGTTGTTGTATGTGATTGGCTAGGATCGATTGGTGGGGGGAGGGCAGGCGTGGGAACCACTGAACTAAATCCCCCGCCCCGGTTGTATGTATTCCTAATCATTGGGAAGATTGACTGTGATAATCATGAAGGTCCCTTCCAGCTCTCTAGTAAGTCTATCACTGTTTTGGTGGTCTGCATGCTTGTGTCTTACTCTCTCTTTACCTTCTTGGCTGACTTTCTAAGTGGTTAGGCATAACTGACAATTTAGGATTAACATGATCTGAAAAGTCTAAAAAATAGGGAGTTCTCTGAAATGACATTCATGGCCTTTCATGCTCAGACCAGACAGGGACAGTGTTCAAGAAAATTTCTATGTTAAGGTGGGAGTTATACAAAGCAGCTAAAGTAAGTAGGTGTTAAGTTTCACCTGTGCCAAAAAATCATAGGAAACAAATGCAGAGGGGGTAAGCCTCTGGGTGAGGTTCACTAGAAGGATGAAGGACTTATCATTAGGGTCTTGCAGTCTTTATTAATGTCTGTTCAAAGTACATAATGATCATATTCACCTGTGGGAGCTGCTACATGTTCAGGAACATCTTAATTCTTTTTCATCATCATTCTTCCCCTCCTTGCCCTTTTCTCCATATCTTATTACCATCCTCTTTATGCAACACTGGTAGCACTACTACCACCCTCTCTCCTCCATAAAAGAGAAAGACTTTTTTCTGGAGAGGTTATTTTATTTTCCTTCTCAATGACTTTCCTTCATAGTGACTGCTCCGTACAGAGTCTTCAGACTCTAGAGTTTCAACTGATGTAAAAATGTCCCTTATATAAAAAAGCACTCTCTTTCATAGAGAAGACAGGATATGAACAATGAAAAAAATGAAGAACCTCATTTAAAAATTTGGTCACACTGCTGAAGATGATGGAGATATGGCCTGCGTGTGTCAGTGGAGTAAAGGATCGCAGAGATTTTGAAGGACTTGATCAAACTCCATTACTTCCTAAGCATTTCCTGCATTCCTTGATGTCTTCCCTAAGTTCTTTGCTTCTCCCCCCCCCACACACACACTTGTTTGCTGCATAACTCACTGTCCTCCTTCTCATACTCCTCTAGGACATCACATCAGACACCTTGATACAACAAGGCAATAGTTTTCTATAATGAATGTTAGTGCTAGGTTTTTTCTCAAATTCACCCTGACATTGTTCCAAGATATTAAAATATATTACTTCATCTAACCCCTCAGAATAATCCAACAAGACAAAGACTATTAGAATCTCCATTGAAGATACAGAATAGGAAGGTCAGCCACTTAAAATGATAGACACAATGCTGGCGATACTTGTATACAGGTCTAAAATAAGCTAGCCATGACCAGGAGGTACTGTGTAAGTTTTTCCTTTAGACTACTTTGCATACAACTGTGAAATTATCTGAATTTTATCTAAAACTATCTAAAATTTTACTAGTAATAAGCATGCCTCCATTGGTTCAGCTATGTGTAGGGGACCATAGACTACTATCAAACATTAAATACTTGTTTTTATTTTCTACTTAATAGTGTTTTAGCTAATTTTTTTATTACTGGTTATAATCTTCCAATCTACTACATAGTATGATGATCAATAAAAAATTAAAAGCCTTCTGCTCACTAAGAACATAAAAAGCCTTGCAGATCATCTTTGGAAGTGGTAGAATCATACCACGTAGATTTCTATAGGGACAAGAGAATAGACCAGATGAAATGACTTGAATCATAAAAATAAATAAAATCTCCAAGTGCTTGGTTTGGGTATATAGTGTATCTACTTCATTTTGCTACTTTTCCAATAGCTGACTTTTCTTCTAATTAATTTTCTATAAGGTCAGTGATACACTAAAAACTAAGAATTCCCCTCCAAATATGTCTTAGCTTATTTACTTCTAAGTAGTGAACTCATGGCCCCAGACACATATTTCCCCAGCAATGAAAATATATGTGAAAATGTCATCACAATATGGAGATGCAGAATTTGATTGCTTCATCATCACTGTAATAGCTTTGCTGAACTAGCTGGAACATTTGTCAGAGGGGCTGTAGGAAATGCCTGGAAATGGCCTGTCATGTCAACTGGTGTTAGGTGATCCAAATTACTTTAAAAAGTATCTCTGTTATGACCATTTTTATTCAATAGGCGATACACAAATGGTTTTTGCCTTTTTTATTTAAGACAAGGTCTCAGTGCATAATTTAGTCTGCCTCTGAACTCATTATGTAGTCCAGGCTTAATAACCACCTTTCATTCCAAAAAAAAAAAAAAAAAAAAAAAGTTAAAATATCAATTATCAACTGTAGAAAAAAAAATTGAATCTGTTTAAGTGAAAGCATGTGAACCCAGAATCAGTGGCAAAGACTAAGAGTCACTTTGGCATAAACAGACATAAATGAGATCATTGTATCTAGAACCTAATTATTTCCTGCCATCACTCACTGTACTGCAGACAGTGCTCTTCAAAGTGAGGTCCCTATGTTGGCCGCTGCCACTTTAATTTCCTCATAAGTAGATGGACAGCGGCTCCAGATGTTATCTGACAATCATACTGGATTGTCAGCGCATGTAATCTGAATGCTAATCTTATACATATCCTTAAAAGGCAAACACCTCCTTTTCCTGGCTTTTAGATGAATTTGATGGCTGTGATTAACATTTCACGGGACATTTTCTAACCCATTGAACCAAGTACCCATCACATCTGTGGGACAGCAAAGTTCAAAAGTTCTCATCTGAAGATATGATATTTGAACCTACAGAAATGAACTAGCAATAGCAGAGTAATGGGAGAAATATTACAATTGATTTATTTGATCATAGTTTTGTATGTAGAGGAGACCTCAGATTGAAGACCCATAACCACAAGGTGAATTATCCATTGTTATACTAAGTTTCAAAGGAGCACAGGTGGCCATGTAGAAATGTAATTAAAATTAAAAGATAAGATTAATGCTAATAATGCAGAATGGCAGCAAGGCCTCTTTGGATTCTTCTTAGCCTTTATGAGGCTGAGAAGACAGCAGGATCATTTCTGGAATGGGAATATTAGGACAAAAAATGCAAGCGTAAGGATTTCTTTATGGGCCACTTTTGCAGGAAAGGTATGAAAATTTTGAGCTTTACTCTTAGGTTTTATGGCTGGCTTTGGAAAAAAGAGGTTCTGGTTTCCATGATCCTCTTTGGAAAACAAGAGTTCTGATTTCTGTGTTGCGAATGCAGATAAAATTTCTCAGGATACATGAGAGAATGCAGACAATTAAGAAATTCTATGAATATACCAAATGCTGAAAAATCTTTCCATAAGAAACTATCCCTGTGTACAGAAGAGAATCACCACAGATGTGCGATCCTATGGATGTAAAGAATGGAGACACAGGAGGGAGTAAACAGAAACAGAGACACATTTCATTTCAAGTCTCACTTTTGAACTCCCTCAGGGTCACACACTGCCTGTCCTGCTCCCAATGGGTGAACCAGCCCAGGGGCTCCACTTTCGAACTACGGCCCTTCTCCTCTCATATACTCAGCACAGAGGTCACAGTCTCTAGCTCCACCTCACACTATCACCTTTTTACTAGATCCTCTTTGTTAGGATACAAGTATACTGTCCTTTCTCCATGCATCTAGTTTCATCTATTGAGCCAATTACTCTTACCCTCCCAAATGTCATTGTTTACCTTCTTTATGCTTTCAAATATCCAGATCTTCTTAAAATACAGCAAAGAACTGAGACTGAATGACTTTTGCTTCTGATCCAGAGACTGTCTTAGAACCTAGTAAATTAATGTGTTTACTTTTGCAATTTAAGAAGTTGTACAAGATGTGTACAATGGTAGCAAGTTATGCTTATGAGTTCCTTGAATCTGTGAAAATGATGGTATATGAGAGGAAGTCTTCCTTTATTTACAGCCCCAATTATTTTTTATGAAAAGCATCTCTTTACTGTAATTAAAAACTGTTAATATAGCAGTTGAGATTCTAATTAGAAGTAGTAGTTCTAGACAAATAAAACTGATTATAAGTGGGCCTCCATGTCCTCAAGTTCTGCATGCAGGGATTTTGCCAACTTGCATCAAAAATTGAAGATATTCAAGAAAAGAAACTGCATATGAACATATATATACTTTTGCTTTGTCATTATTTGCTAAACAATACAGCAATTAGTCACATAGTATTTATATTATGTTAGATGCTGTAAATAGTCTAGATATTTAAAAGATATTAGGATATGTCAAGGTTAAATGCAAATACTACCACCCCAAGAGATCTGAGCATCAGTAGATTTTGGTATCCAACCAGGATCCTAAAACTGACCCCACATGACTACTGAGAGAGGTATGGTTGTAAACACTCTGTTGTAGTTTGATTTGTTTTAAGGAAAAAATAGTTCTGTACTAAGAAAATACTAGTTTTCACCTGCTTACATTCCTTGGAACTGTCTTAACATCTTGGAATTCCTTCTATTCTTCCACAGTCAAAATTCGGTAAAGGCTCCAGAAAGGTTTTATGTCTAAGTTGTAGCTATCAGAACCATACTGGAAATTAATATTAAGCCATCTCTTACAGTGTCTCTATAGTGATCCATGTGAAGACAGCAAAGATAAAAACACCACATGTTACTAGGAGCTTACTGATAGGGTTATGTTAGTTCCAACCTCTGGGACTCATTGAGATCTTTGCTAAAATAAAATGTCAATGTGTTTCACAATATAAATATTCATGCTGATGGATATGACTTGGAGAAGTAAAACTATTAGCATTGTTTTTTATTTTCTCCAAGTTTGGAATTCTATAAAATGTGCTGTTATATTGGCAAAACTTCTTCAATTCTGACGGGCTTAATTTCTTTGTGTATAGATTGATACCTGTAATGACGTATGAACTGTGACTCTCTTATCTTCATTATCTGATCTATGTAAAATTTTGTTCTTACCAGAGTGACTTCTGTATTTTTGGTCAACTTATGCTCTTGCTTATTAGGAAAACAAGCAAAAGTTCTTCATTTGGAGATTTTCATTTTTACAGTCATCTTCCCTTCTATGCTGACATCTGTTTTAATATCATATTGGAGGAGTTCAGACACTTTTAATTTTTAAAATTTGCCTCCCAAAATCAAGTATTTTACATATCAAAAAGCATTAAAATTTTCAGGACATGTCTTACACATAAAGCTGTCTTTGAGATTGTACAGATTGAGCCTAAAGAATCATGAAGATTTCTTTCCTCATCTTACAAAAAAAAAAAAAGAGAGAGAAAATGAAGTAATTCAATTAACTTCCTATGCTATCCTTACAAGTTGCATGGAAAAAAAAATCAAAATATGAAGATGATCTTCATCATCAGCAGATTAAATTTGTATGAGGAAAAAGATATGAATTTAAAATAACGAGGGGCAAACAAATGTGATAATAATACAGAAAAAAGAAAACAAAGATTGTATATATAGGGGGCGGGGAGATGCAGGGCAGGGGGAAAAGGGAAAAAGTGAGAATCAAGTCATGTCATATTCTGGTACAAACTCTTAATGTTAAGTGTGCTTATCATGTGTGTTCATAATGTACCAATAAAGATAATTAAAAAATAAAATATTCAGAAACTATTTGATTTATAGAAAGTTCTTACAGATTTCTTAGAGTTCTCACTACTTATGTTTGTACATGTGAGGATTCTGGGTCCACTTTCTCTGATACTGAAAAACAATAGTATATTGCTGATGTAGGTCAACACTGGGCCCCTGGAACACACAACGCACTAAGTTTATAGATTAAGTGTTGTGAGAACACAAGCAAGCCCACTTTTATGTATGATCTACGGCAGCTTTTGCACTATGATACTAGAAGGGTTTATTGTGACAAAGACATTGTATCTCATATCTAACAGATCAAATTAATTTCCTATGGAAAGTGTTTGCTGAGGCCTATTTAGCATAGTGTTATATATTAGTCGTAATATCATGCATTTAAAGTTCTTGAGCCCTTAATTTCTTTACTTTAAACCTAAAATTTTACAGGATAATGCTTTTAAGAATGCAAGCCAATGTTACAAACAGAATTTTATAAAAATGGGTAATCTAGCACCTACCCCAAGTATTTTTTTTAAATTTCACATTTTTGCTATGTTCTTGGTAGAATTTGTATACTTTGATGTAGGATTATTCTATGTTATACATCAAAACTTTTTTCTTTGAGAAAATTGTGGTTGCTTATTGTCATAGACTGTACGCAGCATCATTTCTTTCCTGTGAAACTACTCTTAAGTATATTTTATTGAAAGCATTTTGATTAGCTTTTTTATTATCTTATTTCATGTGTGACAGACAACCAGATTTCCTTGACAGGCTGTCATCAGATTTTTTATATTTTCAAATTCTTACTAATAAATTAACCACCGCACCTTGGAGTCTCTATCATCTGTATACACTTTAGTTTTACTTTATTCATCCCTGAAGGTGTGGTCATCAGTGACAGAGCCATTCAACACACTGAGGAAATGGCCTAAAGTAGAACTGGTTAATAGTTCAGGAAACCATCATACTGGACCTTTCAGAGCTCTTAAAAAACAAAAACCCAAGGCAGGCAACTTCATCAGACCATGATGATAAAACCCAGTACAACAAAAATTATTTAGGACTGCCTGGATTTTTGAAGAACATTTTTTTGTACTGTTTTTACTGGCTCATGTCATCTTTTTAAAATAGTTATGGAAGTCCCTTGATTTCTTCTGAAGGTCTTCGTGATGTGTAACAGTTTGGCAGGCACTGATCTGTAAGCTGAAATGCAACATTTGCTAATGATACCTAACATTTTACTTTTTTACCAGTTCTTCTACCTCTAATTTATAAATTTCAATTGACTGCCTTTATTTTATAACAAATTACATGTATCAATATGATAACCCTACCATACTTGTTAGAATGTAATAGAAAATACTGGAAATATCCCATCCAACCTTGACTTATATATCATATTTGAGGATACTGTTCACTTAATCAGGTATAGCAAGCCACATTTAATAAAGAAGGACTTTAAGAAAACCTTGTAAAAACCTGTCCTGTTACTTGTTTTTACAACGTCTTAATATTACAAGGGAGGAATGTCACCTCATAGGACACCAAGAATATTGGAGTAATTTAGCAACCTTGAGAAGGAAAAAAACTTTTAAAAAAATTTAGAAGTAATGTAGACAGTTTGCTGGCTTTTCTTGGGTTTAGCCTCTGAGATTCTGCATAAAAAATGATAAAGCCTTTAAAAGTCTAATATAAAATTCCTCATAAAAAAGTCAAACCAAGCAAATTTATACAATTTTATATATTAACATTTGTTGCACCTATGTAATTAGCTACTTTGAGACTTTTTAAGATTATTTTTGGTCAAAAAGAAGAAAGATAATTACTGGTACCTCCAATGGGAAACTATGCATTGCTCAGAATAATTCCTTCCAAGTTATCTAATTCTTTTCATGCCATCGAGCTATTTTATAGCTCTATGGTGTGTAGCTCACAATAATGCAAACTAATTCTTGACTATAGATAGCCAGACAGATTTGGTCAACTATATCCAGAAAATTCAGCTAACTTTTCCACTCCTGCCCAAAGGAAAAAGACATTTTTGTGTCTAATCCATGCATACATTTTATACTTTTCTTTATTTCATATAAATTTGTGTTTCTTTGATTTGTTATTTCCAACAGTAAGGGAAATCTTCCAGGATTTTTTCCTTACTAATGAGTTATATAATCAAACCTCAAACATATCTGTTAACATGGTTTTAATTAATTGCACTTGGATTTTTCCCAACAATATCAAATTAATCAGAAGACCTCCTCCCTTCTTGATTGAAAACTATGACAAATACAACAAACACTATTCTGTAATCTTTGGCATTATACTCTAAAAGAGAGAGAAGAATAATTAATGAAATAAGCAAATAAGTCCGACAGTGCATTTGAAAGTGACAATACTGTGGAAATAAGTCTGAGAGACCATCTGGAAGAGCTGCAGTTCTGGAAATTTAATTCATCTGCACATACAGATTTCTGTATGTGAAAAATGGCAAAAAATACCGTTTACATTTCCCAGTGCTACTGGGGGCTTTTCAGAGGTCCTGAACTCTGTATAACTTATCATAAAAAAGTAGAAATTTCAGTACTAGGGACAAACAGAAATGCCAGTAATACCAGCTTCCAATAAGTCACTATTATAGCTAACCCCTCAAAAACCTCATGTGGTCATGGGTGGAGCTTTTCAGAAGCAGCTGGATCTGGGGTGTGTGGTACTGCGATGAAGAGAGCCTGGCACTACATTAATCCACAAAGGGGTTTATCATAGTTCTGGGCACAGATAATAGGAAGACTCACCCAGAGAATGGGCGGCACCATCTAAAAAGATTCTAACCTGGGGAGATAAAAAAGCAAGGGAGGCTTGCTGCTATGCTTTCTGTTGCTCCTGCCTTTAGCCTGACTGACCATGAACACTTTCTCTTCTGTGATGCCCCTGTGCCATGCCACTCTGCCTTGGAGCCAGGCAACTATGGACTGAAATTTCTACAAACTGTGAGCTGAGATAAACCTTTGAGTCTCGGTGTTGGTTATTTTGTCTCAGCAATGAGAAAAGTGACTAAGACAGTCACACATCTGATCAACCAGTGAAAACCTCCTTTGTGGTGGGCTACATAAGGCAGTCTCAGGTCTGCAAATCAGGGTGTTCATTTGAGAAAGAGACTGACTTTTTCATGTAATAAGTAAATATTTACCCCATGTTTGCCTGTCTCTTTGGGAAAGAAATCTAAGCTCTTTTTGATATGTTGAAAACAGATTCAATTGTAAAATGATCAGATCATACAGTGACTTTCTAATTAAAAATTTTATGTAAAAATACATAGCCAAGACCGAAGAGTTAAGTATACCTGAAGCAAAATCAGGAGTTATCTAGAGTACTTTCAGGGAGATTAACTGCTGTTTATCTTTTATTGTGATACAGGTTTTTATTTAAACATTCACTATATTTTGTGATCAATCCTCATTAATCAAACATTTATGAATGACAATTTCTAAAAAGGGAAAACATGATGTTGTATCTTCATTCACGTCATTAGCTAGAACTGGTACCATGCAACATGTGACCCATCCTCAAAGTCAAAATGACTATGGAAGATTATTATTTGGAATCAATTCAGCATCGAGGCAACCATAATGATACAACTAAAGACACTTACAGAAAAGTGACTTCCAACATGCTTCAGGAAGGGGCAAGAGTATGGGGATAAAAGTTTTGATGGGGAATTACCAGCAATGTAGTTTTTATGGTGACAAATTTAAAAAATTGATATTCACCACATATTTTGATCATATCTACATATTGGGGCTTAGTACAAAATTCACTGGTTGTTTTCACTGGAGAGAATTTGTTTCTTTGGTATCACTTATATTATATATTCGTAGGAGACTGATTTCACCAAATCCACTGATTTCAAAAGTAGCCTCTCTTTTGATATGAAGTACTTTGTTCTGCTTGCCAGATATCCCATTACTTTGTAAAGCTCAGCTCACTAACTCATTCCCAAGATACCTGTTAGGCACTGGAAATAGTATAGATAGTTAGAATAATTACTAACAGTTAGTAGTAAGGTAGAATGTCCTGATTTTATGCACAACACATCAAAGCACAAAAGTCAGAAGCTTCAAAGAATTCCACATAGACTGCCAGCCTACCTTAGAGGATTCTAGCTTATAAAATGTAATTTCTTCTGAAATAACTTTCTTTATTATGAACAGTAGCAGACAAATTAACTACAATCACATCTTCATAAAGATTTCTATTCTAAGAGCTCAACTTTCAGAAAACCAACGGAGGGCTAATTATGCACGAGTGATCCCTGATGCTGGCAGCATGGACACTGGGGACAGCCGTTGTTACCTCTGTGAGATAGAATCTCTCCTTCCCCTGGAAGCACAGGAAACTGCAAGTAATTACTCACAGAAACCAAGTGCCTGTTGGCTCTTTAGTTTTCATTTCCCCTTTAGATGCCAAGTGGAGAGATGGATACTCAATGCAAATTTAGCAAAATGACAGAGCAGAGAACCGTGTTCAGTATTCCTTCTGGAGGCTCTCTTTTATAGTGTGTAAAACCTCTTTCAAAGTGTCATCTGGTTGAGGTTAGGGTAGAGAGTTCATTCGGAAAAAAGGGACCTTCTACCTCCCCATTTTCCTTCTAAAAACACTAAGAACAATGCTACTTCTAAACATTTTTCTCTGACTTGTATGTCCTCCCCTTACCTTCTTTTCCAAAAAGTAGTTGACTGGTAAGTGATTACCTGACAGAATGACTTTTAAGGATTATATTGCTAATATATGTCTTCTGATGAACCTTCCCTAAAGTGAATGCATTATCTCTCTGCTGGTTGCTAACCAAACATTTCTCCTTTCTCTCTAGCATAGATTACTGTTTATTTTTTAATCTGATTAAAAGACTGGAGAAAAAAATTGCTGATTAGTTCGACCCAATGAATGCATGGCACTGCTCTGGCAAGTTCCCCTGGTTCAGGGGTTTATCGTATTCTAATTGAGCTATATAAGCCAAAAGGAACAAAGCAAGAAGTTCTCCCTTCCCACTGTACAGAAAAATAAGCATACAGTGACCCTGACTTAGGGGACAGCGATCAGAAGATACAGAAAAAGCTCTGGTTCTTGGTACACACGGAGATGCAAAATGCACCACAGAGAAAGCCAAAATGGCCACCTCTGGACTCTCAGCATGTGAAAACTCAGCTCCCTGATGCTCCTGCCACTTGGACCTGTTTCAGTAGAGAGAATGTTTTTCTTCCAAGCTTTAACACTCAGTGGGTTATAGCAAGAAGATCTCTGGATGAAGGCCTGTCTTCTCTAAATGTTTACTTTCTCATTTTTCATTCAACATGTGTTTCTTTAGCACCTGAAGTTTATGAAAAACCTTGGTAAGGCCAATCAGATAAAACTCTCTCATGCCCATCTGATGGAATGGAGTAGCTCTTTAGGATTTTAGTATCACAATTCCCTTTAGAAGTCTGCTGAGCTCTGTGGGCATTTTCAGAATAATGCTTTTACATGAGTAAGATAAATTAATTATCATCATAAAGGAAGTCAGAGATGGTAAAATATAGGTATCAGAATGCTTTCAAAATTATGATATATGTATCATACAAGCTGGGTGGTTTTTTTTGTACCAGGGACCAAACTTAGGACTTTGCATTTGGAAGGTGGACACTGGAACAACTGAGCTAAATCCCTGGCCCTATGTGTAATTTTTAAGTTTTGAAAAGACCCTGTAGAAGGACAAAGCAGGGCAAATATCAGATACGAGGGACAATGTGTCTGGACCAGAGAGTGGGAGAAATGCTATGTGAGCGACACTGCTAGATACTGTCCACCTCCACACCAATACCTGGTGGAAGGAATCACACATGAAAGGACAACGATGTGACTGCACAAAGAAATAACAGATGTAGCTTCTGCAATGGCCATGTCTATTCATAACCTCAGGAAAACGGGAATTTTCCCACCGATACTATACAGCCAATTATAATTTGTAAGAATCTTACTTAAGATGATACTGATAAATGACAGTACAGTTTCAGAGTGAACTTCAATTCTCACATCACTGACTGTAAGCACCAGTGAGATCTGTTTGATGGATGGAAAGCTGACGCTCAGAAGGATTACCAAGTCCGGGTCCTTCCACACAGTTTCCCTGTGTGATCCGTTGTTCAGGGACACCCAGTTCAACAGGGCAGGCATAATGGGGTCATTTGTGTTGCTCACTAGAAGCTTTTATTGACAACTGAGAGCTCAAAGGAGAAATTCAAACAGAATTATCAAAATCTATACTTGTCCTTCTGCCAACCCCACATCTCCCAACTTCAACCCCTGGGATCAAGAAGGAGAATTTTATTGGGTATGTCTCTCATTTATTTTACATTTCTCTGTGATAAAGAAAATCCATTTCCCACTAAATTAAAATTGCTTTTTCCTCCTAACAAACACTATACCCTTGGTACACACTAGAATAAAAATAAATTGATTTTTAAGTATCCACTAGAAAAAAAAAAACAATAAGAAGCATAAAAATCATGGTGCCATTGTGTGCCTTTTGAACAGTTTAGCTAGAAAAATGGAATACTGTCCTGCCGACAGTGATTCTGTCTCAGTGATGGTGACATTTCTCAACAGTTCAGTTGTTTCAGTGAGAACTTCCATCTCCAAGATTTTTTTATGTACAACATTTTTCTCTCTGCTTCCTGGAAGAGAATTCCTGTTCATAGGATATTTCAATTGGAAAGGAAAGTAGATGCAGATATGTATCAGGCACATATTTGTATGCATCATGCTAAATGACTGGTTTGTTTCACTTGTTGCTAAAGGGATTAGACAGCTAATAAAATACAAAACCACATCCCTAAAATAATCCACTTGCAGGAAGTCTCAACAACTGCTCTGTCCCCATACAGTTCCTCAGAACCACAGATAAAGAAGTCTGAGCCCTCAATTTTATTCTCCTAAAAGAATTGCAGGTGATAATTCTCCTCACGGGTCTAGAAGCTAATGTTGTGACTAGCCCACCTAAATGTGAGGAGATAAGATCCTGTGTGGTTAATCTGACATTTTGAGATCATCTGGCTGTAAGATATCTTAACTATCACATTAAGTGTTTCCTCTTTTTCGGATGCTCTGCTAGCCAGAGTTGTTATGTTTCTTTAGATGCTGAAGCGCCACGGAGGTCCCCGTGTCAACCTCTGGACATAAATGCAGAGACGAGCTCACACCATGGAAACTCACACACCAGATGTTAAGGCAAAAGCTCCATGCTGATGTATTGCGTGCCAGGAGTTCTCATCACTCATCCAAGCATGCAGGAACTAAAGTTTTAAACCATGTCTATAAGAGGTCATCCAGTAATGTCTGGAACCTCTTTGGGGATATGTAAAAGAAAGTGTGAAGTAAATGAATTCTAGTTTCATAAAAACAAATGTACTAACTAAAGGATATGTACAATTCAGTACTAAATTTTGTATGGCAAACACTAACTTTGTAATAAAAGAATTCAAGAAGAACTTCTAAGAATAATAGGAAAGCCCATATGTGTACATACCAAGTACATAATACAGTATATTATGGAAAAATGTGGTTTATACATGTCCTGTTAAATAAAAATTGAAGCTGCCAGTGGTAGTAGGCTTCTACCAAGCCCCTTCCTAGGAAGCCCTCTTATGTATGAGTCTCTGTTCTTATACATGTAGAATAAAAACATTGGACTAGAATGTATGTATGGCTTCTTCTGGTTGAAACTCCTACGAGTGGGAAGGCTCTTCCAAGAGAAACTATGATCATTAAAAGGGAAGAGTTCGATCCTGCACCCTTGATCTTTGCCCTCATGAGCTTTAGGGATCTTCACTATGGCCAAGTTTGCCATCCTTTTGCAAAGACGCATTCATCTTTCTCAAGGCATCACTTTCAATCTTTCACGTCAATTATTAATACACTTTTTATGCAAATCTTTTTTCATCATGGAGAAACTCTTCTACTCTAGCAAGAGGAATCTTCAGCTCACTTTGAAGTGCACCTCATTAAATGCACAATTGAGAGGGAAATTTTCAGAAGCTTAGGAAGAAGTTGCCATGTTTTATAAAATTAATTTTGTAATTGTACCAAGCATTAAAACATCCCACTTTATTTAATGTCTTACTCAGAACAACTTCAAGACACTTGAAATCAAAGCTCATAAGCAAGAGAACCCTAACCTGCTACCTGATCACAATTTTTAAAAGGAACTATCTTTGTACTTTTATAGAACACAGAAGCTGAGATAACATGTTGAGCCTGCCTGTGTCATCAAAAGTCACGCCACTGGTGACAGCCTGCATAGGGAAGAGACACCAGTGACCTGTGCATACTTCTGAGATAACTAAGTGCTTCTTGTCCATTCCCTGATGTGCCCTTTCCTCATTAATGACATGTCCTGCTTAATGGTGGACTACACTGCTTCCTGTCACAGCCTGCTTCCATTCTGATATCTGCCAGCACTGCAGGATATGTTTGCATTGGTTGATCCTTATAATTCTAATTTGTAATACCATTCATAGTTCCAGCAAATAACAGAGTTTATCATTATAAAAACAATGAACAAAATGAGCCACACCAAGAAACAAAGGGACCCTGACCCAGACCACACCACCCATTACATAGAAGCATCATACCTTTCAAGTTCAATGCAGTCAAGCCACCAGTGTAATAAGATCATGATATCCAGGTCTATCACAGGAAGATCTCTGAACCATCCTTGGGAGAACACCCAGTGATGGCCCATGAGCCAAAGCTATGCAGAACACTATTTGCTTAAGGCCTACAAGCAAGGTACAGATTATACATTTGTTCTTGTTTTATTATTATATATTTTTTGGCGGAACTGAGGATTGAACTCAGGACTTTGCACTTGCCAGGCAGGCAGTGGAACCACTTTGCTAAATCCCTAGCCCTATAAATTATACATTTTCAGAGGGCTGAAAAAAACTGATAAGCAAATGAGCAATGATCACATTTCATCAATAATGATTTCCCTCCCCTTCCAAACTTTTTAGTGTCCTCTCTTTTGTGTATGAACATTACACACACCATCTGGAGCTTGCAACCTCCTCTGCCAGCCACCTGAGTCTTAGGAGCTATCCTGGAATCATGACTAAGAATCATGACTGTCAGTCTTGCTGCAAGCCTGTCCAATTGTCACTGATGCAATGCTCTCTCTAGCACCCACTCTCAAAATGACCCTGATCTCAGGGATGACCTGATTCCTGGGGCTGAGGGTCCATGTACAGTCTGCATCTAACTTGACTTCTCTGCAGCATTTGAAAGACATGAAACCCCACCTCCCCAGCTACTCCTTTCCTCCCTCCATTTCTGGGTAGCTTCTCTTCCTGTCCTTAATTGGAGATGTTCTGATTGAACTCTTTTATCATTTCCTTTACATTCCTAGTTGTAAATATGAAAGAATCCTGGGCCTCATTTCTCTGACTTTGAAAAACATGTCTAAGGGATCTTGTTTAGTCTTGAGGTTAAATATGTCATTTGTAAACTGGTGGCTCTTAGCTCTCCTGGATTCAGGATCTCACTGATCCCCAGGCACCAGGGATATTTTTTGGAAGGCATGTTTTCCTGACATGGTGGGGAGGGAAATAATCATGGGGTAAGATTCTTATAAGGGCATATGATCTAGATCGCTTGCATATACTATTCACAATGGGGTCTTTCTGATGAGAATTTAGTATCACTCGTCATCCAGGAGGTAGAGCTCAACTAATGATGCAAGCAATGGGGAGAAGCTATAAAAACAGATGAAGTTTTTAGTTGCCTTCTGCTTATCTCCTGGTGTGTGGCTCAGTTCCTATGTGGCCACAGATTGGTACCAATTTCTAGGCTGGAAGTTGTGGACACCTGATATTGAATTCCTTGCTGATATGTCCACCATTGTCCACAAGTTTTTCAAAAACACCATATCAAAAGTTGATTCTCGGCTGGGGAATTAGCTCAGTTCTGGCACCTGTCTTGCAAGCGTAAGGACCGGGGTTCGAATCTCAATAACCATATACCATACTGGGCGTGGAGACTCACACCCAGCAGCAATCAGTACCACATACCACAGTGCCGGGTGTGGTGGCTCACGCCTGTAATCCCAGCACTTGGGAGGCAGAAGCAGGAGGATTACTGTGATGTGAGTTTGAGGCTGAGCTCAGGGCCAGCCTGAACTACAAAGCAAGACCCTGTCTCAAAAAAAAAACTTAAACAAAAAAAAAAAGTTGATTCTCTCCCAAAACTTCCTCTCTCCTTTAACCTTGCCTATTCAGAAAATGCCTCTGTCATTCACCTCAAAAGACAGTATAGTCACTTAGATTTATCTCTTTTGTATATTCCTGCTGTAGAGTAAATCCCCAAATTTTGTCTAGTCTAGTATCTCTTCTCCCTAGCCCGATGGCATTGCAGCACCACAATATTCTCTCACCCAGGCTACCATCATCTCTTCACTGTTTGGTCACTTATCTACTTGACAGTGTGCTAATCATCCCCACAGCCTACACAGAGCTACACAAATAAATACTTATGCATACATACTGAGGACATGAATCCATCAATCTATAGGAGAGATGGTTTCTTCTCAACAGAAGGTACCAGCAGCCATGGGCCATGTGCAAATGTAGACACATCACAGACACATGCAAGAAAGGAGGCTGGAACAGAAGGCAGCCTCACCGCTCCTCCCATGGTGTAGCTGAGTTGACACTTTTAACCCTGCAAGATGCCAAGCAAGGCACCATCTGCCAGTCTCGCCTGGACCATCTACCTCACCTTGCTCCTGGAGTGCAGGCCGGCATGTGGACCAGGACAGCAGATGCTTCAGCAGAGGCCCAGATGGTGTTTGGGTGTGTATGGAATCGCAAAGCAGCCCTGGCTGCAGCTTATCTCTGTTACCTGCTTTCATCTTCTCTACTTCTGATGGATTTACAGAATGAACCCTTCTGAAGCCCTGTCTAGGAGACAGGTGTGGAAGCGATGCTTTTTTTTTTTTTCTTTTAAATGCACCATGCTGTCAGTGTAGCTACTTCTGTACTTACATAAAGGATGTGGATAAACAAATTAGGTCATGAGAAAGACAGGATAATGTTAATCACTGTAATTTGCTTGCTGCACACCCTGAAAATAGTGTTGTGGCCAGCTCTACCCGTGTGCCTACTGCAGAGCTGGGCTAGAGTCCAGCTGGTCAGGGAACACCATATAACCATATGAAGTGTGACTGTCACTGCAGCCTATGAAATAACAGCGGTTTGGATTCACAGTGCCTGGGCACATCAGGGAGCTTCCCGAGACCTGCAGAAGAAGGAAGAGAAAGGAAGTCTAGGAGGCTCATTTGCTAACTGGGAACCATCTTAGATGCCTTCAAGGCAGATGAAAGGAACCAGTAGTAGATACATAATCTCTAGAGAAAGGAAAGATTTGGGGTCTGGAGACCTTAGACATTGCTAATAAGATTTTCCTCATTTCCTGGAACACGTATACATTTGCTTACATAATTGATTTTAAATTTCCTAAACACAGAAGGTAAGATTCCTTATTTTATGAGAAGATTGCCTCTATTTATTTATTTTTCCTTCTTCAAATATGTCAAGGATGGAATTTGAGGCACTCTGTCAAGACAACAGGTGCTGATGAAATTTCCATGTGGCTCCACAAACCTCAGCAGCCCAAGTGGTCATTCCTCAACACAAAGCAGGTCCTGGAACTTCTCTCCTTTTCGATCTTGC
Organism: Petromus typicus; assembly: GCA_004026965.1. Lineage (NCBI taxonomy): Eukaryota > Metazoa > Chordata > Mammalia > Rodentia > Petromuridae > Petromus > Petromus typicus. The sequence goes on from PVIR01000601.1 coordinate 111,511, forward strand.
TAGAATGCTTCTGAAGCACTACTAGAGCAGCCCAGGCTTCCGGCCTGTTGATGGACTTCCCACCTCCATCCTCTGCACTGCGGCTTCTATTCTGCCCACCAGCCATCCTCCTCCCTGTGCCTCTGCCACCCTGTTCCTTTTTGTTCCTTCATCTCACACACGTTGCTTTTTGAAAACGCCCTCCTCCAGGATGCCCTCCATGCTGCGCCATCTAAAACATCAGCCTCTGCAGAACCCATCCCAGAGCCTCTTTTACCCTTCCTATTTCTGCTTTTCATTTTTTTTTAACATGGATACAGTCTCCTCCTTCTACACAACACAGTCTCCACTGAAGACCAAGGATTTGTCTCTCTGCCTGTTCTGCACTTAGGGAAATAGCTGGTGCACAGGTGATTTTCAATGAATATGAATGGAATGAATGAAAGAATGAAAAGTTGAAATTAGAAGCTACCAAAAACAACAAACCAGATCCGCAAAATCACTGGAAAACAAGCCTATGACTCTGTGGTCATTTCTTCACTGGGTAGCACTTGGTTAAAATTGCATGTTACGAACTGCCCCGGCCACCTTTTGTTTTTACCCTTAAACATTGCTAATGTGTATTGGTTCCATAATAAAAGGGCTGTTGGAGGACAGCTCAGGGATTCATCCTCTGAGGCTGTTCTCCCTGCTGGAACTCAAAAAAATATATATATCTAAGGAAAATTCATGTGGGGCAGTCACCAGAACAAATAGGGTTGTAACTGTAAAAGTACTATTACCATTTTTATCACTGTAGACATGCACAAATTCACACACAGACACAAAATAAATTACATTATTCAAATTTTATGGTTAATATATAAAATACTATTATGATTCTCACTGTACAAATGAGGACCATGAGGCACAGAAGGAACAGCTTGCGCAGGGTTAAAAAAAAAAAAAAAGGACAATTTGCCTCATAAATTATCTCTATCTCTATCTCTGTTGTTTGTCTTGTTTTCTTTTTGAATCAAGATCTGACTCTATAGGTCAGGATACACTTCTCCCTACAACAATAATCCTATTGCCTCAGCCTCCCAAACTCCTAGGATTATAGGCACAGGCCACCAGCTCTGGCTAGCAGTTTTCAGTTGTCTCTTGGACTAGGATGGCTTAAATCATAAATAAGCCATTTTTAGGACAAAAGTAAGTTTATTATAGTAAAGAAACACAGACACAGTGAAGATAGCTGTTCCACGTGAAGAAAGGCCTGGTGCTCCATAGACACAGTCACACAGCACAGAGGAGGTGGGTTTACTTTTATGGGGGTCCCTCTATAGACTTCCCTTAAGTGCCGCTTCCTTCTCTTAGGGAATGTATCAGCTTGATTAACCACTTGCTTTCTGTTCTTTCTTGTCACTCAGAAGCACGGCAGCCATCTTGTGCCCTGTTTGGAGACAACTTCAGAGTCCCTTTTCCTCCCCTTCCTCAGCTCTCCGCCTGCACTCCAGACTCAGATCATCTAGGTTAAAGCTGTCTCTGTGGCTTGTTTGCTGGTTGGCTACCAACAAGTGCCAGAGTTGACCTTAAAGTCTTCGTAGACTCCAGCCTCACTCCCATTATCTGCATATCTACAGTTTGGCGGCTATGTGAGATGGGTCTTCATCAGTCACTCTCTTTTTCCTCTCCTGGCTTTTGGACATAAGATATGTTACCTGAACTCTCAAAGCCTTTGTTCTCCCATGTGTAAACGGGGATGATACTAATCTCTTTTTCACTTGCTGTGGAATTACAGTGAAATAATACATTGCACACAGTTAGCCTGGTGACTAATGCATAGCTGAAGGTTGGTATTGCATACTCTACAATTCATGTCATAATTTTCAACAAATCCAGGTTGTATAGTATATGGAAATTCTACAAGTTCTACCTAGCCACTCGCCTCTGGTTAGACGTTTGTATCAGGATGAACATTTCGGCATCTCTATCTCTAAAATATATCCAATTTCTTCCTCATCAGAAACCCCCAGAAAATGGATTATTTTCCTTTTGACTGAAAACTCTATCTTCTGGAAATTTTCCCCAAAACGAACAAACACAAGGAATGAAGGAAAAACAACCAAAATGTGTTCTCTAAGTCTTTTAGAAAACATGGAGCTGTCTTGGGGCCACATGCATGTAAATCCATAAGAAGGGTGACATTGCAGACATCAAAGAAAGCAGTACTGTTTTAAAAAAAAAAAGTTTCACAAATTGTACTGAGGAAACGTTCTACAGCAAAACACAAATCTATAATCTAACCACATGGTGCCAACATTCCTGTAAACAACAAGTTGGGATAAAGTTCTGCCCAAGAGAATTAATGTGACATTAAGCATATAAAACACTCTAAGAGATGAGACAGGTTCCTAAAATCCATTAAATAAAAGGATCAAAAAAGAAAGAATCCAAAGTGAAAGGTCCCTGTAGTACTGTCCTTTTCTGCCTGGAGACACGCTACAAGTATTAAACAATAAAAGAAACGATGGGCTCAAAGAAAAGAACAAGGAAAAAAAAGGCCTGAATTTCTGGCTCAAAAGTCATTCATATTCTGAAGACTCCTGGTTCAGTGTATAATGTTTTCTTTAAAGATTTCTCCACTTAAGACAAGCATATGTAATTACTAAGACCCTTTATTTCCCTATACCTTTCACTATTACTAAGTATTACTGGATTTCTTTTTTAAAATATTTACTATTCTAAGAGCAAAGGGGCTTATGAGGTTTGCAATATTGAGAACTTATAATTAATCACAATAGCATCATAAATTTTATTTGGAAGGTGTTTATCTGTTCAATGGTGTCCGTCACCCTTGACTAGCCTAGGGGACGGGAAGCAGTGTGCAAAGCTTTCGGAAACTGCATCCTTTAAAAGATACATCCTGTCAAAGGTCACGGGAAGAAATTGCCCTGGTACATGTAAGGACAGAAAGAATATCACCAAGACTAGAAGGAAGTTAGTAAGAGTAACAAGAGTAGGAAACAAGAGTCAGAATGGTAGGAAGGAAACCAACCAGGCTTTCTAAGGCAAGTCCAGGAGACATCTGTGGTAAAGGCCCACTTTATAAACACTGTTGGCTTTTTAGGCCATGCTATCTATTATAACCATTGAATGATGTCCTTGGGGCACATTATGGAGTGTATGTAGATGTTCCTTCCAAGCCAGATGTGCTCATAGGTGGGGCTTTTGGAGGTGACTGGCTCATGGAATGATACTGTATCCACCATGGTTTTCCTGAAGACATAAAAATCACCCTGGGTGTAGATGGCATCAACCAATAGGCTTGTAGTCTGGAGAGAATGAGAGAAAAAAGGACAGTTGATATCTGCTGCTTCCTGCTTTGCCCTTGATTCTCGCTCCTCTGCCATGCCTTCTATGCCATTACCCCATGTGTAGGAACCAGCTGACTATAGCTACAACCCTGACAACTGCAATAAACCTTTCTTCCTTTAAGGTGTAGCGGTCAGGTATTTTCTTCCAGCACAAGAAAGTAACTTAGACACAGCTTGAAAGCAGCCACAAAAAAATGCAATGCATGGCACAGGTAAGTAAATGAATGCCTAGTAAATGTTTCGACAAACAAGCTACCAAAATAAGCAGCCCAATGGACTGCTTGCAGTTTGAGTCTTGCTTTAAGCCTCTTATGCTCCACAAAAGTTTCCACAGTATTCCAGCTGTGAAAGTGACAGAGAGGCAATGATAATAGTATCAACAGGAAGCCACTAGAAGTATTTTTTAAAAGAAATGATATGATCCCCAGCTATAAGGGTCTCAGGGTATTTGACAGACACTTGAAAAGAGATTCTTAAATAATACAAGCCTTCTGAAGGAGAAGAGAACTGTTTTAAAACTCCCTCATAGGACATCTAGCTCCAAACTGGTAGGCTCTGTAGGAAAAAAGATAGTGTCATTATAGGGAACAAAAACCTTTCATATTTGCTGTTTGAGGACATCAACTAACTGGGTTTTTTTTTTAAGACCTGTGCAGAGGGAGGTCTTGGATCAAAATACTCAGGGTGGTTATCAGCCAAGCAATCACCCGGAACATAAAGCTGAATGGGAGCACGTAGATATGTTCCAGAGACAATTTTCAGCTTCAGACAGCCAAGGCCCTGTTACAGACACCAGTGCTTTTCTACCAGGCAGATGGATCGTCAGTGTCACCTTTAAGGAATCATTTTCTTACAACTTCTTTTCCTAACAGCTTTAGGGGGAAACCTGATTTCAAAAACAAAATAATATGCTTGCCTGTTCCATTTCCCAAAGTGCCTTATTAGAATCTGAAATTCAAGGCCAGTCCCTACCAATCAGCCACACAGTTCTTGTTGCTAGGATAAGATGGGGGAAGTTTCCTCATCCTTGGACACTTCTAGAGTTTTTATTTCAGTGACTGTTTCAACAATGTATCTTTGTGTGCTTGCTGTTCGATAGCTTCTTGTATATTTGTGTATGTATTTTCTTCATTATTGGCACATCTGGTTATCCTTCCTCAAACCTTACAACATGATAATGAGATCATATTTCAATTTAAAAGTTATAGAAAGTTAACACAGTCTTATGAAAGTTATCCCTTTCCCTGTCCACAAAAGAATGTGAAGAAAATGAATTAGATAGTAAATGTTACTGTACAATTTAGAAGCCTCCAGATGATTCCTTACCTCTTGTTTAAAGTTATTTTTTAAAAGCACACAAAATACCCCTTCAGACCAGGACCTGCAGCATTAAATGACGAGATAGCGATCAAATGGCTCAGTTCAGGGTAAACATTCCATGTATGTGGCTTTTGTTCCAGCACAAGACAGTAGCCATGGTCTCATCTATTTATGTAACTTGGCTACTGTAACCCAATTTGTTCCTGACAGAGCACTAGGAAGGCGACCAGAGAAAGACAATGGAATTGATAGAAATGGAGGCAGATTTAGCCACCTAAATATGTGGTCTTGTATGCTACAGTCCAGGCATTACAAACTGATATAAAGCTTTAAGCCTATGAGCCAACGCTCTCAGGTGTGAACAACTGATTCATATATAAGTCAGGCCTCTTCAGAAACAATGCTAACCCTTATAAGCAAAGAGTCACCAACATGATCTCACATCAAAATTCAAGGTGAAGATACAAAACTCAAGGACCTACAATTTAAGGCCTCCTGCCTTTGCCTCTCAAGTGATGGGACTACAGATGTGAGTCACCACGCCTGGCACTGTGGTACGAGCTATTGGTTGCTGCTGGGTGTGAGTCACCACCTCCAGCAGTGTTGTGTGCAGTTACTGGGCATAGAACCCAGGCCACTGTGCTTACAAGACAGGCACCAGAACCACTAAGCTAAATCCCTATCTCCTTTTAGCTCCTCCTGACTCAGTCACAGAATATGACTAATGTTTTTCTGTCACTGTAGTTTCATTCAAAATTTTACAAAATTATAAATGAAACTCTATATATTCATTTTTGTATGGATCCTTCCACTCAAGGTAATTTTTGTGTTTTCTAGGGATTTCAGCATAATAGGCTTGAGATGTACTATCAGATATATCAGTATTTCATTGATTTTTATTGCAGATTAGTATACCAGTTTGTAATTACCCTCTAATTTATTTATCCTTTCAAAAATTGATGGACATTTTGGTTGTTTTAATTGCGAATGTATTACAAGTAAATTATACACACACACACACACACAAAGAATTGATGTAAGAGTATTTGAGCAGACAGATAGCTTTTTTTTTTTCAGTGAACACTCAGTGTTGGTGAGAATATAAACTAGTTATACCACTATAAAGAATGAAACAGATATTTCTAAATCAAAATCCTAAACCTAGAAATTTCATTTGACCCAGTTATTTCCGTTCTAAGTAACTACCCAAAGAATTAAAGAAAATCAGTAGTAAGATTCATCAAAAAGCTAAAACTAGAAACTCTATTTTACCCAGCATTTCCCTTCTAAGTATTTCTCAACAGTCAAATATCATGTTACAGAGATTCATATGGGCCTATGCTAATGGCAGAATAATTCATATTAGCAGATTCTTAGAAGTATGTTTTATTTCCATCAACCGATGAATGGATAAAGAAAATATGTTACTTCTATTTACTGGAATACTTTACTGTCATAAATTATGGTAAACTGAACTAATCTGTAGGAAAATGGATGAACCTTAACATTATAATCTTAAGTGAAATAAATAAGCTCATAAGCTTAAGACAGAATTAGGGGAAGGAAAAGGAGAGGAATAATTAATTGATATCTGCTACATACAGCTACTAATTCCTCCTATGGAATATAATCATTGTATAATGTAACCATGTACTAAAAAAATTACAAAGTGGAAAATAAAAAAAGAGATAAATGGCTAAAACATTATGATAAGTACATGTTTAACATTTTAAGAATCCACCAAACTATTTTCCAAAGTGACTCTGCCACTTTGAATATTTCCATCACCAGGAAAGAAGAGTTCCTTTTGATTCTTACCCTTGCTACTTCCTGGTATCAAGACCACTGTAAGTTTCTGACCAAAGCCATTTAAAGATCTCATCTGTTCTTAGATCCAGATAATTAGAGTCAATGTAAAATTGAAAGAACCAAGGACCATACACATTAGAAGTGTGCAGTGACTAGGTTCAGAAAACCACAGGATGGTGGACGAGGAAATGGTCAACAAACCATGTTCCAGGACCCAAGAAAGCCCAGAGCATGACAGGAAGAAATCACTGGCCAAAATTATGATCTATGGTATAGGAATCTCAGGACTGCTGGCTGACTGTTATTGTTAGGATTTTATGTGCTTTGAGAAAAAATTCCTTCTGAAAAATGAGAGGCGGTTTCTTATTCTCTGAGAAGCGAAAGCACAAGAGTTGTGTCTGATTACCAAGTTTCTAGTTATAAGATAGACCCTTACTCCTCATAGGGCTCAGACTCTCCAGGGTTTGGGTGACACTGAAAGAGAAATGTGACCTCCAGAGGGCGCTCCAAACGCTCCAAGCCTTTCACTGAGTCTTTCTTTTTAGAAAGAATTTCTCATTTTGAATATTTTTCTCTGTTCAAACTTCTATAGTTGGAGCCTTTGTTTCAATGTGGTGGGCTATATCCTTATTAGTTCTAGTTCAGTTCAGTTTTTCATAGGCTCTTGGCTTCTGCCTGCTGAACTAGCTATCCTGCTAAACAAGGGACTAAAACGGTGAAGACTCCAATTATTTTAAATGACTGCCCCTGAAATTAGCTGACGTTTCCTGGTAGGAGGAAAGAAGACAACACCAGATGGGCTACTGGCCCACACCAGGCTTTCAAATGGCTGCCTTTAAAGGGCTGTTTAGAGAGGCTCAGTTATCCCTACGGTCACAGTGGGAAACAGAGAAGGTGGCTTCACAGCCTTCTGATACAAATATGAACAGACAAAACTCCAACAGTGGAAGCAAGACCTCAACAGCTAGTAATGTGTGCCTATCACAGCATGGGAGTATGAGTGACCTCAGGAAGCGCTACACTTGGGGACATCTGTCACCACTGTTTACAGAGACAAAGAGAAGGTTCTTACTGAGCAAGCTGGAAGGGAAAGTAAAGGCTTTTGTTTTGAACTGTTTATATTCAGGTGTGCATATGCAAATATAGACAGCCCTTGATGCAGTGTCCTCCTGTGGAAAGTGTTCATCTCTAGAGGAGAGATACAGGGGATATATTTTTCTTCTTATTCACTTAGATATTTGAATAAAGATTAAATAGTGGGCAACATTAGTTGAAAAAAAATCTTTCACAAACGTATGTCTACTTAAGTAACAAAACAATATAATAGAAGATGAATGATAAGACATTGTGAACTTACAGAATCTTTTAATATTCAAATAGTTCAAAACAGTTTTCAAGCTTACTCTCTTTTCTAATTCTCCTGACTTTCAACCAGGGTCATCCTATGCCAATGTTTTACAAGATATACTGAATAGTTTCCTTACCTATAGGTACTTCATCTTTAAATACTGTCCCTGAAATTTCCATTTCAGAGTACTCTATGCTCACATTTCTGTCCACTTATCAATTCTTTTTAACCTTCTATAGGTGCAAGGAAAAAGTCCAGACTACAAATAGGGCTCTATTATCTTTGCTGCATTAATCCGCTGTGTGAAGTCCCACTCCACAAATAAGAGTTGAAATCACACCTGGCAGATGACTATGAGTAATTCAACATACGTGTGAGGGAATCTTGTACTTTAGCATAGGTCAACAGATGTTTCTGCTTAGAAGCCTTAATATTTAAAATTCATTAGGGCCTTACTGACAAGATACAATTTTTGCCAAAAGTTTAACTACGAAGCGAAATGTTGGATTTGCCTTGTTTCACAACTTGCTCATAAAAAGAAGTTGAATTAATCTTTATTTCCCACACTTGCAAGAGTCAAAATCATTTAAGTGCATATCCAGCTCCTTTTTCTGTGGCCTATGTGCTGGAAATACTGTCCACTACTTTTTTACATGTTCCATTATTTCTTACAGGATTGTCATGCCACATCTTCTGCTACTTAAGTTATCCACCTGTTGCATTTTTGATAATACTAGTGGGGAGCTGTCTCCTGTACCCATCCTTCAGTCTTGGTGGTACAATGGCAGCATGTGTCATGGTACCTGATGCTCACCTGAAGACCAACATGGATCACTAACTTTTGATTTGCTCATATACATGGACCGTGTCTTCATACCTCAACCACAATCCCTGACTGAGGAGCATAAAAGATTATTTTGCCACTTTTAGTTAGATTTTGAAAAGATCATGAGATAACAAATAGTACAGGAACATCAACTAATATATTACTCCCAAAGAGAGTTAGTCAAATTGATATAGTACAGGATGATTTTTTAAAAAGAGGGATATAATTGTACACAAAATGAACATGAAGTAAACCACCTTGTCCCAACTCTTCTCTAAGTAGATTAATCTTAATTAAAACCATTTACTGGTTTTATTATACCCACAGCAAACTACTGAGTATGAAAAAGTATCAAAGGTCATATGTTAGAGCCCAAAACTACATCAGGAACGGCAAGTTATTTTCAAATTCCTTCCAGTTCTGAATTATTGATAGTGACTGCCTTAAGAATATCTTAAGAAGGATTTGAGGACCCCATCTGGGTTCTGAAGAAGTGTTCCACAACTGAGTAGTGATGTCTGCCTTGGACACCAATATTTTAGCTGTAGGCAGGCTTTACTTTGTGCTGACCTTCTGGAACATCATGTCATATATGTGTAAGATTAAAAAAAAATCATAACCTCTGTTCTTATTTTTTCAAGAAATACCTATGAGAGACAACCCTATCTGCCTGTCCTATTGCTGTCTCTAGTCGCAGGATCAGAACCTTGCTCCTAGCTTTTCAGAGTCTTGTCCTCAAAGCTTGTGGTTAATATTTCTTTAGGATATTCACATTCTTGACTTTTCTTTGTGATCTTGTATGGCGTCTTTGTAAAATCCTGGTTCTTTAATATCTACATCTCCTACTTGATGGAGATCAGAATTAATTTATTCTCAATGGCTCTAAAAGTTAAAAACAAGAGAATATTTACAGAATATCCCATTCTCCCATTTAAACAATTTTTAGGTGTATGCTTAGCTTCCAAAGGCATCTTTTGCAGCATCGCTACCTAAAGATGTAGAGTTCTATGCTCTTTTCTAGCACTGTTCAGTCACTGAGGAGTTCCACAGTGTATTATCATGGGCAGAGTTTTGAGACTCACTGAATTAACGACTCACTGTTGGTTCAGATATTTAGCATAACACCAAGTTGCTCTAATTCTTTCATTCAGTGGATTAATATTCCAAATAAAAAATCAAAGAATCTTATTATTGGAGTTCTATAATGCATACTGGTTCTGTCATGAGCAGCTGAAGGGCCCATGGGGACCATGTGTGGATAGACATTCCTTCATGAAGCCAGTAGTCTTTTGCAGATATGTTTTTTTCTCAATTAGTTCAATGGTTCTCCTTTTCCTTTCCTCACTCTCTTCCTATCCAAATCACCACACAATCATAAAGGAACACTCTGTCAACCTCAGTTCCCACTCCTTTCACTCTAAGCTCTACTTCCCTTTTGCAGCACTTGTAAGTGTAAAGTTTCCCTGTACATATAAAATTAAACATATATAATTATATATATACTATATATAATTAAATATATTATATATATGATTAAATATATTATATATTATGGAGCTCAGAATATTATAATCATACCATCACTTGACAAGAGGGATCCAGTCTATACTATACAGCCTTAAGGGGTTTCCTCATTGTACAAACATCAGTGTGTTTACACAAACTAAGATCAATACAATGTCACTGTACGACATACTTTTACAAAACCACTGTCGTTTAAGCACCAGTCCATTAATGATTGAAGTATTATATGGTATGTGATATAGCTCTCCATACAACCACTGGCTAAGAATCTCTGAATTAAGAGATCATCTACGGTTACTCAGACTTTGGCAAAATAGCCTCCGTTGTCCAGGTTTGAAAGATGTATCTTTTCTTTCATGCACAAGGACCTGTGCATGCCCACAAAATTTTCCTGAAAGGCCAGAAAAAAAAATCTAGCTCTTTAAAGATAGAATCAAGACATAACAATAGTACTTTATCATGCTGTGCTAGATCCTAAAGTGGTATCACTTCACTAGCTGCATGGTTTTATGGCATCAAACTCACCTGTAATAATTCCTGGAGCCTGGAATCATTCTCTTAAGGGTACAGTTTCTACTTCCTGTCCCTGCTCATGCTGAAAGATCCTCATTTTAGAAGTCACAGGTTAGCAATTTAAAGCAACGATATAAAAATAAATGTGACAGTGATCTCACATTTGCCATCACAAAATCAGTAGGGAATTTCGTGGGGTTTATATTTTGAGGAAAATGAAAAACAAAAACTTGCTTATTCTTTGTGCTGTGCTAACGGACTCAACCAATGAGAAATTTCATGCCAATATTCTTATGTAATCAAAATTGATTTTTTTTCCAAAACAGTAAATAGTTACTGTAAAACTCACTGCTCTTTTTATTTATTTATTTTAACTTAATTTTTTGTACAATGGAATCTATTCATTTTAGACCCTGAAAAGTGTTAAATTTAAACAAAAATGGAAACTGTATGATTCTACAGATTGCTGGCTTGGCAAAGATGTCTTTTGCTGTTACTTATTTCATTTGGCAACTTACTTCTTTCTACAATTTAAATGTCGCAGCTTCATGTACACAAAGTGCTATTTTTAATTGCGCACTTATCTTTATCTTTGTGCTTATCATTAGTGTGCAAATTTTCATATATGAACTCACTGTTTCCATGTGGAAGTTCAGGAGCTTTATTTGTGCCAATCAGTCTTGTAAAACAACATAACCCATCAAAAATATGCAAAGAAACATATTTTATAAAATTCTGGCATAAAAAGCACTGCTTAAAGCTCGCTTTTTTCCACTGCCCAGTTCTGTCAGTGCACTGTATCCACAGCAGCTGCAGTCTGTGAAAGCACTTCCTGAAATCCTGTATCATTTTTACCTTTTTGAATGAATGAATCATACATGTCGCCTTATGGATGAGACCCATTGACTATAAATGGTGAGAAATAAAAAATGAAATGAGAGAGACTTGTATTGTCTTTACAAGAAGACTCACCTATAAAACCACTGCAATTCCCTTTTATATTTCCCTTTTTATATTTCTCAAGAATAAGTATACAGTAATAGCAGAAGGAATCAACAAATGAGATCTCATCCTATTTAAAAAAAGCTTGTGTGCAGCAAAAGAAACCACTGGCAGAGCGAAGAGACATCCAATATTTGGAAAAAAATTTTAACAGGTGTCCCTCGGATAAATGGCTACTATCTAGAATATATAAATAGTTTAAAAAATCAGCCCCTCCCCAATTTAAAAATCCAATTCAAAAATACACATCTGAAATGAACACTTTTCACAAGAAGAAATAAAGACAGCTTAGAAGCCCACGAAGAAATGCTCAACATCACTAGTCATTCCAGATACGCAGATGAAAACACTTTAGATTTCTTTTCACTCCTCACAAAGAATGGCTGCTATCTCACTACTAACCAGCAACAAATGTTGGCCAGGCCGTGGGAGAAAGGAACCCTTCTCCACTGTTGGTGGGAATGTAGACTGGAACAGCCATTATGGAGATCAGTGGGAGATTCTTCAAAAAATTAGGATTACAGATCCCATGTGACCCTGCTATTCCCCTGCTGGAAATATACACGGAAAATTAAAAGATTCATATCACAGTCACATACATGCACCCGTGTTTATAGCAGTTCAGTTTGCCTCAGCAAGGTCTTGGCAACAACCCAAATGTTCATCAACTGGAGACTGGGTGAAGATGTGGGGCTATTTTATAAAATGGACTGTTTCTCTGCTATAAACAATGATAAATTTGAGTCATTCATACAGAAATGGATGTGTCTTGAGGACATAATCATAAGTGAAATAAATGGGTCACAGATGTGTAAATACTGTACCTTTTCTCTGGTATGAGAAACTGAAAAATGTATATCAGTTCTAGAATGTATGATAGATATAGTAAAACAGAAAATATTCAAAGAGAAATGGAAGATAGGGGTAACAAGGGGAAAGAAAAAATTGTGATGGTAAAAAAGGGAACAAAGCTTATGTATATAGGCGGTGGGGGTTGTAGGGTGGGTAGGGGAATGGGAAAAAATGAAAATCAGGTCATGTCATATACTGGTACAAATTGGCAATATTGAGTGTGATCATGATGTATATTGTAAAATCTACTTATTTCACAATAAAAAAGAACAAATGCATAGGATGAAATTAATTTCTTTAAGTTGTTGCTTTGGGTGATGTTTGGTTTAATAACAAAAAAGTTAACTCAGAGGTCCTGATGCTGCCCTCCACGCCTTCTAAAACCCCAGTGGTTATCCACCTACAAGTGCACTTTTCAGGATATATATTTTTTTCTCTTTTGCAAATCACAACCCTAAATCATTATACTATCTGTTTGGGCCAGGGATAGATAGAAGAAATTAAATGCAGTTCAAATTGGTTTCACAGACAATGAGCATGGATTAAAAATTTTAAAGATTTTATAAGTGACATATTATGCTTATTGAGCATATAGTTTAGATGAACTTCCTCTAAGACATTATATGACTAACACCATAATTGGGAATCATTAGCTGGCCTGATTTTAGAATTCTGCCTGATTATATGAAATATTCACTTAAAACATAGCCCAAACTTACTAAATAATTTAGGTAAAAAAAGACAGCTTTTTAATAGGAAAACCATCTAAGTGCCTCTAATCCATGCAAGAACAGGTAACAAAAATCAAGTTCAATTACTTCCTAGAAGTACAGGCTTTCACACATTTTTTGACATTTTAACTTCAATCCTTATTTTTCCCATTTGGAATTCTAAGTCTACACATTTAAGAGATTTGCCCAAAGTCATATATCAACTAAGACCTTAATGCCCTAACACCTAATCTACCTGTGACAAGACTACATCTTACACAATGCATCGAGTAGGATGCCGGCACTCAATTCTGTCATCAGCTGCACCAAAATGAGGGGTTTATATCCAGTAAGTACTCAAATTCTATTAGCATCAATATATTAAGCTTGTCCCATTTGCTTATACAGAAAACTACAGTTGGACAGGTGAACACATGCCTAAAATTAATACAAGGTTGTTTCATTAATATGTATGTCAAAACTATGGCTAAACATATTTGTTGCATCAAACAACACATTAAGGGTTTGTAATTTATTAGACTGTGAGGGTGCATGTGCATTAACTAAATCATGGACCAGCACACTGTGACCTATGAACTCTGGAAACTTCAGACTTTCACATCTTGATGACACCCTCTTTCTATGATCTCCCAGGCCATGACTAACATTTATCTAACTGTTTGGAGCCTAGAATGGTATGATAACCGAAGCTCTATTCACCTATCTTGTATACTTTGTGCACACATAATCAGGCAATTCTAATATGCTATGCAGTTCATATAATATATTTAATCTATAGAGATGACCTATACAGCTACTAAGAAGAAAAACAGTATCTATAGTGATATTAATGACATCATACACTTCCACCTACCCGAAAAATAGTTACTGCAGTCATCATCTATTCAAAAGAAATGTGTGTAATCAGAGGTATTGGTGAATGGATGAATAGAAAGATTCAATTCAAATAAATAAGACATTTTAGATTGGACAATCTGACACTAAGTAAGACTAAAGTTAATATGACTAACTTAAAAGGCTGCCATGGTTGGGCTTTCAGTTTGCTGAATGTACTGGAGTTCCCTATAAATTTTAGACTCCTATGTCATTTGTGCCTATCCACACAGTTAATCTACTCTTCTCAATAACATTCTGCACATATAAAACCTCTTATTTTATGCAACTAATTTCATTTCAGTAGCCCCCAAATAAACACATTTTTGAAAGATCATAGTAGGATGTGAATTTTCACTTACCTTTTCTGCTGACTGCGCCGTACCAAAAAAAATTGGAATGAAAGCAAGCCATACTATACACGTTGTGTACATAGTGAATCCAATGGGCTTAGCTTCGTTAAAGTTCTCTGGTACACCCCGAGTCTTGATGGCATACACAGTACATGTGACCATGAGAAGAATGCTATATCCCAAGGAGCAAATGATTTGGAGATCCGTAATGTCACATTTGAGAACTCCCCTGGCCTGCTCCGGGTTCATTGTCTTATGTTCATCATAGTCTACGATGATGTTGGGCGGATCGACACCAAACCAAATGAAAACCCCTAGAAGCTGAACAGATATTAAACTGGAAGTGATGGCCAGTTGTGATGTTGGGCTTATGAGTCTGGGAGCTGTCACTGATTTCTTGCCTTGTTCAAATATGCGATAAATCCGATTGGTCTTTGTCAAAAGGGCCGCATAACTGATGCACATACCCAAGCCTAGGAAAACACGCCGGAAAGAACATACGGCCACATCAGGCTTGGCTATCATCAGGAAAGTGATAATGTAGCACAGAAAGATGCCCGTCAGCAGAACATAGCTGAGTTCCCGCCCTGAGGCCCGGACGATGGGCGTGTCATTGTAGCGGATGAAAGTAGCCATGACAAAGATGGTGGCAATGATCCCCAGCATTGCCAGGAAGACAGGGATGACAGCCCAAGGGGAGTGCCATTCCAGTTTGATGATGGGGATGTTCTGACAGCCAGTTCGATTTTCGTTGGGCCGCTGGTCATAGGGGCAATGTTGGCATGTCATCTCATCAAACTGGTACTGGTACCCATCACAGGGCTCACAGGTCCAGCAGCAAGGTGTACCCTTCTGTGTCTTCTTCCTTTGTCCGGGCTTACATGGCAATGTACAGACGGAGGATGGGATCTCACGGATACCTCTTCCCCACTGCATGTCCTCTATCTGCAGCAAAAGAATCAAGAAGACCAAGTGAGCAGATTACTACAAAGAAAAAAAAACTATAAAAGCAAAGAGTTATAATGGCTACTAAGATTGGAGGCTTGCTGAGGATTAAAGAGCTAGAGCAACAACATGGTCCTCAGGCACTGGGTCTCCAGCATCTTCACTCTTTTTTTATTTAAATTCAAATCATTATCGATGCATTATATACACACATTGTGGTAACATTCAGCATGGAGAATTTGTATCAATATGTGCTATGACACGACTTAATTCCCTTTTTTTTCCCATTCCCCGACCCATCCTACAACCCCGTGTCACCTCTTTACATAGGCTTTGTTTCCTTTTTATTACCATCATATTATTTTTCCCCTCATTACTTACTCCTACAACCCCATTTCCTTTTAAATATTTTCTATTTCACAAAATCAACTATATATACTAGAACTCATTTACATCTTAATTTTCTCATACCAGAGAAAAGATACAATATTTATACTTCTGTGGCCTATTTATTCCACTTAAGAGGATGTCCTGAAGGTACATCCATTTGAGTATGAATGACTCAATCTTATCATTTTTAAGGAAGAGTAATACTCCATTCTATAAAAGAACCACATCTTCTTTATTCAGACTCCAGCTGATGGACATTTGGGTTAATTTTAAGATTTAGCAATCAAAAACTGTGCTGCTATAAACGTCGGCACACATATGTCACTGTAGTATGAATCTTTCCATTCTTTTGTGTGTATACCTAGCACAGGAATAGCAGGATCAAATGGGATCCTTACAGAATCTCTTCCATATGATTCAATCATTGGAATTCTATGAGGTAATGACTCAATAGCCAAATAGCGTACTCCCATCCTGGACTACCAAAATATGAACATTCCAGAAGAGACCCTGGGGTCCAGATTCTTAACAAGTACAGAGGGATTATTGACAGTAGACACCAGAAACTACTGATGCACTCTATTACCTCCCACTGTGAAGTGCAAACTTCTCAAATCAAATAACAAAAAACATCATGAGTACTGTGAAGTCATCTATATCTCCTATTATAAAACATTATCAAATTATTTTAGATCATATTGCAATATTGACTATTTTATCCTAAATTTATGGCCATGATTGTTATTTCCATTGAGAATTTTTGACTCAGAATGAATCTGTCCTGTTATATATCACAGAGAAGAAGCAAGGCTTGCTACTGATTGTGAGCACTGCACTAGACAATCTCTCAGAGTCCAGGAAGCATCTGATAAAAAAATAATATTGTCTGGAAATCTTCCAGGATTGGTCATCTACCTATTCAGACAGAAAATTCAAATTAAATAACTATTGTTATTTTCATCCCACATGGGAATGAAAGTGTTTCTGTATAATTAGAATACTGTTTTGCAAATAACTCATAATTAGTAATATTTTGAGTACTAGTGGCATTGAACACAAGGGAAAATGTTATTTCTGAGCTGAAATTGCCCTGTTATGGGCCTCTCTCCTTTTTTGCCAGCACACCTCTGCTCTTTCCCCATTGGGCTGCCCATTCCTCAGTTTCATCCCTGTCGGTTTTCTGCAGGGTGACACTGCACTGTCGATCCTGGTACAGACACATGACCCGGGCCTGGTGGATTAGTTACTGCAGTAGGTTCTCAGACCTGAGCACACACTGGCCTCAGTGGAGGGAGTGGCTACAAAGTCTGCTGAGCTGCATGCTGAGACTTTCTGATTCATTAGGTCAGAAAGGGGCCTTGAGTTTGTACACTGCTAACAAGATTCCCAGTGATACCATGGGAATTGTGCACAGAATCATTCTTCTCATCTTTGTCAAAGATGAGATCAGTAAGTCCCTGGTCACAGCATTTGATTTTGAATTTTATTCACATTATATAAGATTAAAAAAAAAAATCTTTGTTGGACTTGCAATTTCCTGGATATAAGGTGCCTGATACTCAAAGCTACACAAAGGCAAGAATTTATTAGGAAAAAAATAAACTCAGAGGAAAACAAAGAAAAAAATTTCCCAGTGAAGCTATTTAAGCTCCTGGGTATCACTATATCTGAAGCAGGTATTTCTCTACACTATACCACTTTGTAAATGAGTCAATAAAACACTATAAGTTTTACTTCTGTTTCTTGCAACCAAGAGTCCATGCAATATATGTACTAAACAGCTTCAGTATTCACAAGTTATAAAATATGTAATAATGGCAAATTAGTTTACAAAATAAATTTCAATTAACAAATTTGGATGATTTCTCTGTACCTGGAAAACTGAACTTTTAATAAAATTCAAAAATTGAATTTTTAATAAAATTCAAAAATAGATTAGAAAGATAATAGAAAGGCCACTTTTTTTTTTTTTTTTTGACACAGGGTCTTCCTTTGTAGTTCAGGCTGGCCCTGAGCTCAGCCTCAAACTCACATCACAGCAATCCTCCTGCCTCTGCCCCGCGAGTGCTGGGATTCCAGGCATGAGCCACCATGCCCAGCACTGTGGTATGTGGTACTGGTTGCTGCTGAGAGTGAGTGTACACACCCAGTATGGTATGTGTTTACTGGGATCGAAGCCGGGCCCTTGTTCTTGCAAGACAGGCACCAGAACCACTGAGCTAAATCCCCAGCCCAAGCCTAGATACTTTTTAAGGGTCAAAATTTTAAGAAAGTAGAGGAAAATAATAATTTATAGTTCACTGGAATTTAATTATTGTATTAATAGAGGATGTAAAATGCATTAAAAATTAATATTTCCATCAGTACTTGAATATGAGCTACATTAAAAATCCAAATAAGACTGATACATGTGTGTATCTATCATCTATATCTATATGTCTATATCACAAATGTTAAAGTTCATAAAATATGGTAACTTTGTGGTGATTAAATTTAAACTTTAACCAAAGACCTGTCTTCAGAAGACTCTAGTGTGCACTCATTTGCCAGAGCACAAAACTCAAGTCAGCACTAATAAATCTAACTAAATATAAAACATAATCATTTCTTTCTCAACATCATCATTTTTAAGGCCGTAAGTCACTGGCAGCCATCCCAGAGCCATAAAATTAAGGAAATAACTTGCAGTAAGAGAGAAAAAGATATGCATTAACTTTATAAATGTCAAATTTTAAGAAGCAGGAAGATATTTTAAATTGTTATTATTAATACAAATGTTTTCAAATATCAAATTAAAAGGTCCTTCTTATAACCTAGGAAAGATTAACAAATGAAACCAATAAATAAGTTTTATTAACTAAATAAAGTACTTCCTGATTCCAGTACTCACAGATATTGATGTACCATGAGATGTAAATTTGATCAGTGGGAAGAAATGAAGAGCTCATTTAAATATAAAAACAAATTACTATTATCTGTAATATTTAACAGCCAATTGCAAACATTTCTTGCTCACTATTTATTTCCCTCTTGGAATGAAATAAAATGTTGGCAGTGTTGAACAGCTTTTTACACTCTACTTATCCAAATATATTCAAGATCTGTAAGCAGAAGCACTATGCTGACCAATTAATTCATTTCTTTTCAGTTTTCATTAAGGAGATTTAGACTCAGTGTAATTGCAGATATCAAGCCCAATAAATTAACTCTTGCTCAAAATGAATAAAAGTCTCATTTACTTTGTCAAAAAAAATCAATATTGAAAATATAATCTGTGCCCTTTGAAGGTAACATCTAGCCTTTAAAAGTTTCAGTAAAAGGGAATTTTGCTAAAGCGATACACATGATTTTTGTGGATCTGCACCCATCTATACAGGATGGCAACTTGTTTCACAAGAAGAAACAATGAGCTGGAAATAGTCATGGGTGTGTCTTTGAAGGAGGATAATCATCTGGGGCTATGGAAAATCCAGTAGAAGGTCAAGCTACTTTGCCAGAAGGCTGGGGAAATGCAAATTTCAAGTTTCCTTTCTTCTCTGCAACAAAATTGTATTGTTGTTAGTGGAAAAGCAATTTAAGATGAAAAAGGGTTAGAATAAAACCACCAAGGTTTACCATCTTTGTTAGAAGACACAGCCTGAATTTCTCCAGTCAGGATGTATTTCCGGAATATTTGCCGTTTGCAGTTTGCAGATAGTTATTTGATGCCCGATCTGTTTAGTAGCTGGCTTAGGGGAAGGCTGCTGAGATTCTTGGTGCTGGCAAGAGCACAGAACTTTACATCTAATACCATCAATTAGCCCAACATATAGCACACAGACTGTGAGCATGGGCAATTCAACTGCTAAGGAAAAGGCAGCATGTGCAGGTCTGGCCAACGCGAGCAAGAATGAGCCTGTGACAGTCATGGGAAAGGCTCATTTGTAAAGGCTCATTTGTAAAGATCAGGTACAAAGATGAGACGTACAATCCTCAACCTTTTAAGTCTGTGTAAAAATGATATTTGGAGCAGTGGCAGCCATTTTATAACCAGGAAAGGATAAGCTTAAATAACAAAGTTCATATGCTGAGATACTCTGTTACATATTCAAAAGGAGGAGAGATTGAAAAAGTGTCTGTGATGGCGTCACGATATCACCAAATTAACACTGCTATATACTTCACGCTGCTCTCGAATTTTAGAGATGCAGAGAAAAACATTCTTTAATGTCTGACCAAGTCTTCAGGATGGTTACTGCACACAGACTGTGAGCACGGGCAACTCAATTGCTTAGGAAAAGGTACTGCAATATTCTCTGCATTCAAACATTCTAATTACTATGTTTCTTTTGACTTCTACAACTGGTATGTTGAGGTCTTTCAAAAGTAGTAGACCATCTGCTGACAGTTTAACTTTCGGCATAGATGATGACTAAGTTGAGAAAACATGGGAAGCCTAGTGTAATACATAACCAGAAATATTTCTCTCTAACCCCTGAGAATGAGCAGAGGTAAAGTCGCTAAGATACCTGGTTCAAAAACTGAGACTTCATTGGGGTTGTAACTTTCTGGGAGACCATGTTTCTACTGCTACGCAGGGGCTAGACTCTACAGCCAGTGCCACCAAACTGGGGCAGGGGTTGTGCTGCACACTTGGGAGTTTCAGTGATCTGGACACTGAGACACAAGGATCCTTGATTGTAGAAGTTTCAATAGGCAACATGAGAGACCTCATCTTAAAAGAATGCAGGCAGGGAGAGTAGGAAAAGAAAAGAAAATCAGCTTTGATACCCTCGCTTCTGGTTCTGAGAGAAATGGTGAAAGAAACACCACTAAGCTTCAGCTACAAATTCTTCCCCTCATGGGTTTGGAAGAAAGCCTGGTAACCAGCCTTGAGGAAGGAGACAGTTGCTGCACAGGGAATGTACAGGACTTATAATCACTAGAATTTTAAAGTCAAATCAAATTAGTTGCTGTCATACTGCCAGACACAAGAATCAGAGAGAGAATTTTTATAAACACTCTTTGGCACATCCATTTTTATTCAGGAGAGATCTGTTTCTTTTCCCACACATTTTTTATCTAAAAGAAAATTTTGTCACTCGAAGGATATTTTTCTTGGTGAAATTCCATTTGCATATTTCCCAGGGTTACCCTGTAGAAGCAAGCTGCTTAGAGCTTTAACTGCATAATTCTCTGCGATATTTTTTACTTATTAGACATTTAATAGGTTGAGCTAATTTACAGAAAGCATTCTTATTAAAATGACATTTATTCATTTAAATACATTTGCCCTGTCTCTTTTCTGGGTCGAAAAAGCTTTCCAGAAAACAATGCAGAAAAATGTAGGAAGAGCCATTTTTGGCTCTGAGGAGAGATGTGTAGGTGACCCGGCCTCCAAGAGGTTGTCACAGATTCTGTATCACTCTGATGTCTTTCTGGACCCACCATCCCTTGTGATTCCTTTGTGGTACTGGGGATTGCACCCATGGTGTATGTACTGACACAAGCTAATCACTCGACCAGGGAGCCACATACCCAAACTTCAGTGGCTATTTAAAAAATTAGCATGACTAGGCTGAAAATAGACTTCTGGCAATTCTATACCACAATACAAATACTCATTAATTCAGATTCTACATATTTAAAATTTATAACTACAGAAACCCTTTCAGTTTGATCTGAAATATCTCTCACTGTAATGCACACCTGTAATCCCAGTACTCTGGGAGACTAAAGCCAGAAGATCCCAAGTTCAAGTCCAATCCAGGAGAGTTAGCAACTCATGAGGAATATGTTTAAAAAACACCCCAGGTAACAGACATATATGTGGGATGGGGGAGAGCTGAGGATTCAGCTAAATGCAATGAACTCAATTATAACACAGCAAGATAAATAAATACAAAACCAAAATGGCGCCAAAAGCCTCTTGCATTCAAAATGAGTAGAACCATCCGCTGACGAATACATCTCTGAATGTGCTGTTAGGAAGTGGAACCCAGTGAGGTGGCTCACTCGGGATGTGACTTTGAGAGATGTATTTCTGTTTGCCACTCCTTACTCTGTATCTGTCTCTCTGGACTTTTCCCTACGCTTTGCTTCCCAGGTTCCACTAGTCAGCAACTTTCCTCCAGCTCACCCTTCTGCTATGTTGTATATCACTTGAAGCCCGCCAGTCATGGCTGAGTTGTTTGAAACCATGACCCTGAATAAACCCCTCTTCCTGTCAGAGACAAGTGGCAGGTATTTCATCCTATCAACAGAAAAGTTGACTCATAAAGTAGCTTTGTCTTTTTTTTAATCTACTCTAAGAAGAGTGTTATAAACATGATTTTTAAAATTTATACTACACTTTTATAAGAATGTGTGAAGTTTATACTCATCTTGGGGAAGAGGTACATGTATATAACACAGCTTCCAGGAATACTTGGCCTTGAAAAAAACCCTGGGAATTCATAGAGGGATTCGGCACTTTATCTTCTACAAATTTCCTGGAGATCTAAGATACGTAAGGCTATCTCACATTCCTAAGACTCCACTTTGACACAGGCAGTGGCTGTGTCCTTGCCTGCAAATATGAATAAATCAAAGATCTTTTAAAAATTGCAAAGCCTGGTATATGCCCAGACTAATTAAACAATAATCTCTGGTGGATGTGATGCAGGCATTGGCGTGTTTTAAAATTTCCCAGGTTATTAAACAATGTAGGCAAATCTGAGAGCCACTTAGCTAAGCTTTCCCAATGACTGGTGTAGAAATTTTTGCGTTTAGTGAACCAAGGGACTCTAAGACTACATCGTTGATAATCTATTCCTGGCCTTGTAATGTATTATCTCTTATTGTAAGTTGAAATAGTTTGCTTAAAATGTCTAGTTATACTCTATTACACAGTCTGGAAAATTCTCTGGATTTATATTTCATATTGTCCTTGATAAAACAACTTAAAATGACATCAGAAGCTAGGTACATAATGTAAACAAAGGAAGTTGGTGTAGCACAAGAACGGGTTCAGCAAGAAGGAGCTGTCTGTCCTGAAACCACCAACTCCAAGGAAATATAGGTCTGCTAAACTATACATCAAGAATAGGTTTTATTTTAGTTCTACTTCAACACTAGTATTTTCTGTTGCCATATTTGCATTTTCCTCAAGTATAATGAAAAATTAAATAAGTTTTTATTTGTTCAATTCAAAGCTCTCAGTCTTGGATTTTTATAGAAATCTTGGATCTAATGAAAATACAAATATAAATGGGATGACAGCCTTATCTACCCATAAACCAGATGTTACGTACCATCTTTCAAATCCCACTTTTTACTTTAGACATCGTGTCTAAATTACAAACAATTTATGCCACTTTTTGTCCCTGGCAATTACTGGAATTATTTTATCCAAAAACATGCAATACATTGTATACTATAGGTTCTCAACTCCATTTAAGTCACTGGGGCAAAGTAGACAAAAGCTAGTTCCTTTGAGAGTTGAATTCTCCTTTTCCATCTCTGTTCTTACATCATCTTAAGCAAAAGCTTGCTGAGAAATTTTCTTGCTTCTCATGTCTGTTCACAACTTCCTGTATCCCCTTATTTTCACAAGAGCCAGAATGATCCTTTTAATGTGCAAGTCTAATCATATCGCTCTTTTAATATTAATCACTTTAGTGACTTTTCATTGCTCTCCAACCTCCTAGATAACCAAGTATAATTGGCCTTTATTTACCCTTCTCAATTTTTCTGGGCTGTATAAAGCTTCCTGGCTTATAGTGATTTTTGTACTGAGATTAACTATTCTCCAACTCCCATCATCAGACTGTTGCTCAGAAAGTCTGTACCCACTGGAGTGGTATGGACTTAACCTAACACTTAACATAATTTGTCATCTTGCAAATATATGACCTTATTAAAATCTACCTCCTGGATGAAGGTACAGGATTCATGAAATAATGGCTTTCCCTTATGTTATCCTCTATGGAAAACTCATCATGTTACAAGGGGAATTAATGGCATTGCTGGATCAAAATGGATAAATGATGGCATGAAGGGAAGAACAGACTGCCCTCTCCTTTAAAAGTCATTTACTTTGGGCCAACAACTGAAGGTGGAAGTTGAATGCCATTCACCAGAGGCCAGGCGAATTAGCAGGTTGGAGGGATGAGCATGGTTTACCAGTAGGTCGTGAGTAACGGATAGGAGTGAAAAGTTCTGGTGTGCTGATGCATGATGGTCTTGTGACAATTCCAATGATAACTGACTATCCATGCATTTCAAAACTAGAACTATAAAAGCTTTCACCATAAGTTTTCACCATGTGAAATCATGAGAAAGCATACATGTTCACCTAATGTATACAGGAATCAAAATCCATTACCCAACTAATATATATTTTTTGAGACAGGGTCTCGCTTTGTAGTTCAGGCTGGCCCTGAGCTCAACCTCAAACTCACATCACAGCAATCCTCCTGCCTCTGCCTCCTGAGCGCTGGGATTACAGGCGTGAGCTACCATGCCCAGCACTGTGGTATGTGGTACTGATTGCTGCTGGACATAAGTCTCCACACCCAGTATTACATGTGGTTAACCAGGGATCGAACTCAGGTCCTTGCGCTTGCAAGACAGGCGCTGGAACCACTGAGCTAAATCCCTAGCCCTCCAACTAACATTTTGAGTATTGGTTAAAATTAATTTTAACAAAATGCTGAGGGATTCACAATTGCTTATGTGAATCTGATCTATTTTCTGGTCACTTAAGGCATAACTATCTATAGAGTGAATGTTTGTAGTCTAAATGTCCTTGACATTTCTTGAGGAGAAGAAATTAAATATAGTGCACTCAATTGCTAGGTAGAGGCAAAATGAACACAATTAGCACACTGTGCAGCAGGAGAAAAAAAAGTTGTGTGCAATTTGCAGCCAAGGACAGGGCTTGACTTCAATAGGTCCCTGAATATACTCTGCAGACTCTCCCCTCTTTGGTAAAGTCAGCCACAGCTCCGAGAAGAAAAGGCACGAGGTGAGAGGCCACGTTTGGATGACTCCTTTACTCCCAAACAGCATGATCCAAGGCAAGTCACAGGGAGCATCAGCTACCTAAACTTAGTTACCAGAAAACAAAATAAGACGACATATTTAAAGAGCCAGCATGGGGCTGGAGACACAGTGTGGAAAGTATAGATAAACATGTTCCCTACATTCTACGCTCTGATGAAGACAAATATTACCAAAAGAAATAAGTATACATAATATTGTGGAAAACAGAAATGTTGA
Source organism: Petromus typicus (assembly GCA_004026965.1). Taxonomy (NCBI): domain Eukaryota; kingdom Metazoa; phylum Chordata; class Mammalia; order Rodentia; family Petromuridae; genus Petromus; species Petromus typicus. Next base: position 136,572 of record PVIR01000601.1, read on the forward strand.
ATGCCATAAGTAAATGCTGAATGTTAGATGCCATAAGTGCTTGACAATTAAATTGTAAGTTAGACTGTAAGACTTAGTGTCAGGGTCTGCGCCTACTGATAAGTACCACGCCTTATCAGAAGACCACCCAGAGAAGAGGACCTTATCAGAAGAACACCCGGAGAGACTACGTCAGAAGCCAGACTCCTCAAGTGGGTAAAAGAGGACCACTTTCAGCAGTTGACAGCCAGGTGCTCCTAGGCTGATCTGCTAGGCTACGCTCAGTGTTGGCTACAGGACGTCAGGCTCTGCCAGGCCCCGCGCTCCTCAAGGCCAGCTGACTGGGCTACTCTTGGTGCTGTCTAATGGAACGCTGGACTGGCTGGTCCCCTTCTGGAGACTCTGCCTCGCGACTTCGTGGCCATGCTGTGGGACTCCAGCCAGATGCTTCGATAGACAATCGCAGGACGTCAGACTACTTGCGTCGGTTCCTGACACCAAACCGGACCAGGACCTTGGAAGTCCAGTGGTGTGATCTTCAGACTCTCAGATTCTGTAGGTCTCCCCCTCTTCAGTGTGAACAGTGTGTTACAATATTGTGTGTTATGACCTTGTGCCTTGAGTAAAGTCATAGGACAAACAACCTCTCTACTGGGTCCTCCTTCCGACTGTCCACTCTGCTCACAACACATAGCTATCTAAATGATTATGACCTCTTACTGGACAATCTTCTGACTCCAATGATCAAATTTATCCACACATGTAACTCTAGATGGATATTCCCAGTCCTTTCAACTCTCTTCAGTTCCAACAATCCAGAGCAACATCACTGCTGTTAATTCTCATAGTGGTATTTCAGACTTCCAAAAATCTAAAACTATTAATTCATCTTCCTCCCTTTCACAGACCTGTGAACCTATCTTGGGACATTTGCAACAGTAAATAGCATAAGCATCAGAGTTCAATGTGGGTTCAAACCCCAGCTGAGCAAATTTAAAGAAGTTATTTAAGCTCTAATTTTTTTCATCTATACAATGAAGAGAGCGATGCCTTCTTCCTGTATTTAATGAAAAATAACTAAATGTATACAGCATACATTCTGACACATAGTAAATAAGTTCTGTCTATTGAAATTATTAGAGATGATACAGCTACCTTTAACTTCCTTCTATGTCTTACTACTCTCAAAAAAAAAAAAAAATAGCCACTGAAAACTCTGTTCCAGTAGCACAAGAAATAATACTGGGAAACGACACATGGGGGTCATAACAAATTAAAAAGGTTCTGCATAAAAGTCTACACAGTGGTAAAAAAATTTTTGCCAGCTATACTTTGGGCAGAGGACTAATACATAGAATATACAAAGAACTAAAAAAAACAGACTCCCCACAATTTAAAGACCCAATCAAAAATGGGCAATCAAAGTGAATAGGCAGTTCTCAGAAGTACAAATGGCCAATAAATACATGAAAAACTATTTATCATCACTAGACATTAGAGAAATGCAAATTAAAGCAACACTAATACCACTTTACTCCAGAAATAATCACTGTCATCAACATATCAAATAACATGTTGTATTTTTTCTAGTAGTGGGGACTGAATGCAACTTTCTGTAATTTTAATTTAGAAACAGGGTCTCACTGAGTTCTGTACGCTGAGATCAAATTTGCGATCTTCCTGCCTCAGCCTCGCAAAGTGTTGACATTACAGGCATCGACCACCACATCCAGCTGTTTCTTTTTATTTATTACAGTGTATTTATTTACAGAACAGTATGTATCTGAAATTAAGCATCTGAGTATTTACTCATTTGTCCATCTCCCCCTCTTTGAATATAAGCCTATAAAAATAGAAAACACATTTCTATTGTGTGTCTGTTCTGTACTTAAGAAGAGCATTTCACAATGACTATTTGCTGCCAGAACGCTTTCTAGAAAGTTCTGTATCAACTGTATTGTATGTGCGGTTAAAATCCTGAATGACTTTGCACCATGAAAATGCAGATACTTCAGCTGAATATTCTAGTGCAGTCATTCTAGTGCAGCCTCCTAATCCTCCACAACATCCTGTGCCACGACTCTGCTTCTGAAGAGCACATCTTGGGCTTCCCTTTGAAGAAAGGAGGATGTTCTATGTGCATTATTTTTCTTACACTTACTCTTCCTATTGTCATTCTTTCTCCCTAATTCTTCAGCAACTAGCTAGAAATGGCCTCTCCTTTGCTTGACATCTTTAGCAGTTTATCTGCTTCCTTCACTTAAAAGTACTTTAAAAACTGGGCCCACTATCTCTTTCTTTCTAATTCCCCACAGAGCTAAAGCACAATATGGAATATGGAGTGGATTCCATCATTGGAAGGGACTTTTAGGATTAGTACATAAAGACACAAATCCTTAGGGGGAAAATACTTTCATGCCCTTGAACACCTTTGCTCTTTATTGGAGTCTTCCAAATGTGACTTGCTGTACATATGACAAACTATACAAGAGAGCACAATACATGTCCTCATATCATTGATACTAAATCTTCTTTTCTAACCAGCTCAGCCATTTATCTTAGCTTTTCAAACTCAAGACAACTTGCAAATTGCTTTTCACCCACTCACTTGGCGTGAGTCATGCTCTCTGCCAGGTAAGTAGAGACAAATGCTGATCAGTTAGTTTTCCATTTGAGAATAAAAGGACCTTTGATTTTTTTTTCTGCTGTTTTTTCACTCTTTCTTGTGTTGCTAAGTCTCTGAATCTCTGGTTCCATTCTCTCATTTTTTAACTGGAAGATTGAAACTGTTTTGTACAGATTATTTAAAGTACTTATCTCATATGTCACTGTGATAAATATGGGCTCTTCTGCACAATCTTTTCATAAAAGAAGAAACCACCCTATCCAATACAGACATCTCAGAAAACCCTGAATACGTATTAGATTTTTTAAAAACCTTGAATTGTTTTCTTATTAAGGAAAGACTATGTCTCCTTGATCAAATATGGGGTGTTTTAGTTCTTCTGAAGACAGAAACCCATTCTTTTCCTTTGTGTGATTTGTCTCGGCATCCTACAGAATCTGTATCCCCTCAGTAATACTGTGGAAGAAGACAGTGATACTGCTTAACTGACACTGTCTTTGGATTATGACATTGCTTATTGCTCTTCACATTGTTTTCTGTTCCTGGGCTAGGGTAACCTGAGCAGTCATGGAAAAAGTTAGAGAAATGAATTTGGCTGTCACCTCTCAATGCTACAGGGACACGTGGGGCAAGTCAGTTGACTTCCATGACATTAGTTTCCTCACCAGTACAATGAAGGTAGGCAATCAAATATAGCTGTTTATGAAAGGGCGAGGAAACCAGCAACAGTCAATTCTTCACCTTTAGTTCATTATGAGAAGGAAAATGAGCTCATGCACATGAGTTTTTGCCCTTACTTGCTTGTGGCCCACATGGCTCTGTTCCTGTGACTTCCACTGACTTCCAGATGTTCTCTCTGATGCAGGTCAGTGAGACTAAGCCAATTTTCCTGGCACTCCAAACTAAAGGCCACGTGGGTCTCCCATGGAGATAGGTTAGATTTCCCTACAATAGACCGCACAGCAAAAGCTGTGTAAAAGCATGTGCAAAGTGCTGATGAATTGGGCAGTCAGCTCTCTGACAGAGTCTCACAATAGAGCATAAATAGCTGGAGACTCAGTTCATCTCAAAGAATGTGGAGGTGAGGAGTTTGGGCACAATGCCTTTGTCCCACATATCAGCCAGTAGCTGTCTATTCTCCCTAAGTCTTGTCCTTCATCTTATCATTGTGCTGCACAAGGCCAATGCTATGTGTGTGCTGCTGTTCATGCCTCTTTTTACATGTATATCTAAGAAAATTCAGGTTTGTTATTTTAGAAATGGTGTCTACCATGCCACAAATGTGTAAGTCCATGAAGATAAGGGAGAAGCGACCTCTAAGCTAAAGATGCCTATTTGCTTATTTTTGTATTTGGGAGTTAAGACAACTTCACAAAGTGAGACAAATGGAGTGTTTATTTGATTCAGATTTCATTCCAGGACTGCTGGAGGATGAAAGGGCTACATATGAAAATTACTTCTTCTTCAAGAAAACTGCCTACAGGGCTATGGGGACTGTGATGCCCTGCAAGGGTGTTTCATGTGGAAACTTTGAAGTAGACACAAGTGCTCTTCAAACCATCTTCTAAGATCATCTTGTGTTTCTCTTGTCTCAGAACTCATGGACAATCACTGAGCAGTTCTTTGAGCCCTGCACTACGTTACACAGTGAAAATGCATGTAGAGAAACGCCTCATTCCTTTCTCTCCATAGGATCTTGGAGTCATGGTAAATGTTTGTATGCAGACCTCACTGAATTCAGTGTAATTCAAAATATAATTGGAGTGCAATTGGATCTTAAGCCTCCTTTTCTAGACTATTGGAGCAGAGGTTCTGGGACAAGATGCAGTACAGCAGCCTGAGCAAGTACATAAAAGAATGAGAGCTTGAGAGTCTCAGGCAGGGCAGGGGGGTGAGGATGCTGCTCAATAATTTGTTTCAGCCAAGCTGAAATACAAAGAACAAGCAAGGAAGCAGGAAAATGTCTGTGGAGACACAGACAAGGTCAGAAAACAGAGCACAGATAACAAATTGTTCATTATTTATCCAGTGACTATTTGCTACTCATGCCAAATGTGCCACATGTCCCTGGTTAAGACATACTTGTTGAACAACTTGGTATGACACTTGACTGCAAGAAGGTCAAGAGGGGACACAGCTGAATCAAAGCAAAACAGCAGCTCTTCTTGGGCAGGGCATGTGTTTCACTAGGGCCAGGGAGGCCTGTACTGAACTTGATGAGCACAGTGTTCTTGCTTCTACTACCATCAGTGATCAAGTTTGATTTATATGTACACACAGCGCGAGACTGACAGTAACTCAACATATAACCACTGTGAAACTGTGCTGTAACAGTCAAGTGGAATGTGTTCTTTCTTTTAAAACAATCAAGATAAACATTAATAGTTTATGATCAAGGTTGACCCAAAGGCACAGGAAGTGAAACAAGCTAGGTAAAGGAAACCACTTGTATAATAAATGGATAAAGCAGGGTTTGCAGCCAGTGTTAAGCAGGAAATAATGTTGTGATCAAATAACATGAAAGAGAGTCTTTCAGTGTGAACAGGATAAAGAAAAGGTGACTTTTAAGCACAGGTCTGAAAGATGACACAAGGATGGAAGTTAACAGGGTAAGTCAAGCAGCAAGCATTAGAGTGTTAGAATAAGGCTTTCCGAATAGGAACGCTCAGAGGCCTGTGGGTCCTGCTAAGGTTGGATTCATGTGGCCTAGGGTGAGCCTGCAATTTCCCATTGTGATCAAGCTCCAGGTGATGCTGCTCAATTGGGGATCAAGTTTTAATAGCCAGATATTAGGGGAACAGAATTCAGAAAGCATGTTCAGAGATTGGACATAACACACTGTAAACAAGGGTGGAAAGGAACAGAGGTCAGATCAGTGCAATCCCATGTGCCACTGGGAAGAAATGGTCTTTCTAGACCCTGCAGTTCATTCTCCTCTTTCATGTGGGGGCATCCTCCAAAAAGAAGGAACAAAGTACTTGGTAAAATTTACTTTGGGGGATGTATACTCATACATTATTTATGGACCCAATGTATTATCTTAGGGGAAAGTGTGACCTGCAAGTAGAAAGGAGGAAAGGACTTGGGTGTGCTACTAGCATTTTCATAAATCTGCTCACTTTGCTCGTGTCTTACAGTCCCTTGTAACTTTAGAATTTAGTCAGCATGGGGTTTGGGAGTTGTAAACTGCACCATGTCTTTCCAGAAGTCCCACGTTGAAGCCTGACCCACTCAATTGATCCTACCTGGAACAGAACCTTTAATGTGATTAGTGAAGTTAAATGAGATCATCACAGAAGGGCCAAAAGTTTCATAAAGGTCCTCACAAGCTGGGGAAGACACCAGGACACCTATAAGCAGAGGAAGGGCCAGGTGAGGACACAGCAAAGGAATGGCCTTATGGAAATGAAGAACAGAACCCTCTTCACAAGCCACCTTTTAGCACCTTGATCTTAGACATGTTGTCCTCAGCTGTATAAAAAGTACATTTCTGCTATTTAAAGCAGCCTGTATGTGCTGTCCTGATATGACCACCCTAGAACAGCTGCATTCTGGGTAAGACCACTGAATTGTGCAAATCAGCTGAGCTATCCAGTCCTGCATGGTAACTTATACTTGCAGATGCATGGAGAAAGAATCTCATGGAATGGGCATAAAGCATAGCCCAGGCCTGGAATATGTGGGAGAAATATGATAGAAGACTTAAAGTAGATCTATGGTCATTTGTACCTAGAGGGGTCTTGATTTAATTGGTTGGGCCTGGGGCCTGACCACAGTAATTTTTTTGAGCTTCCCATAAAATTCTTATTTGCGTTCAGAGATGAGAAGGATGCTTGCAGAGACCCTGGAGGCAACTATAGTAGGTAATGTGTTTTACATACAGCAGAGAATACAATTGATTTCTATCATCTCTCAGACCTTTGAGGTGATAAAAATAAAAGCTTTCTTTCTCTTCAATTTTCAAAATGCCCATACTTTAAAGCACTGACCTTTATCGTACATGAGAAGCCAAGCAGCTCTACCAGGGTCACATCCTAGTGGTGCCCTCAGCCTCAGAACCCCTGGTAATTATCCATTGTAATGAAAAAAGGAACTGTCAATATATATGCATTACTGAAACGCACTTCCCAGTCCTTCTTGTCAACCTGCACATTTCTATAATAAGCCATTTGCTCAAAGCTCAATTATTTTGTGAAGTTTGATTAAACAAAATCAGTACCAAAATAATTCTATTAGAGTTAACTGAAATATTCTCACAGAAAAATTGACTACCTTGGTGGTTATGCTTTTACTAACAATCTTCCCCATTTTTAATGACCATATTTGAACATAATTCTTGAGGACAGCTTCAAAGATTGACTACAACTTCCTAGATGACTTCTACAAAACAGTTACCATGTCAACAGTTCAAAAATTATTCAGCCTTACCAACACCATTACAATATTCATAAGTCTTGGCAGCTAAGATTTAACTATGCAAGCCTTGTAATTAGTTTCTTAATCCAGAGCTTAAAAATGATAATAGTTTAATGCCTAGACTATGTCAATAACATTTAAGGAATACAATCTGCTGAAATATACAGTCTATTAACTCTTATTATTAAACATATGAGATAAGGATGAAATTAGTGTGAGCCTTGAATCAGATCGATACATTTTCTAGGCCTACTAACAGGCATTATTTTAATTTTCTTCTTTATCACAGTCATCACTACTATTTTGATCCATTTCCTTCCACCAGGATAAACATCCTGAACTTACAGAATGCTGGAGCCCTTCCTCCAGGCCCCTCTTTGCAATTATTTTGAACAATACTAATTGTAAACTATTTGAACATGGTTAGTGCACCTACATTTTGAATACTAAGTAGTTTTACTTGCAATACTTTATACACCCAAAACTTCACTGAAGTTTTATTTCACCATTAGCCATTAAAAATTTTTTTTTCACCTTTCAGTAATACAATTAATTACTTTTGAACACTCACTGTATGTCAAATAATAACATCTGCTGTTTCTAATTCTCATCAAGAACTATGTTTGGAAGTGATTATTCCTTCAATGAGAAGTATGCACTCTAATATTAGGTATTTGAGACCATAATCTCTACTTACATGCAGTTGCCCCCAGACTGCAAAATAAGTAATCAAATTTTTAAAAAGAATGTACATATCAACAAATCTGAGGTTCCCTAAGGTTCGTCACTGACACCTTGAAAGGTGAAGCTACTGTGCCTCCTTGCAAACAACTTGTACAGAAGTTAATGCGGTGCCTAGTTTCTCCCACATTTTCAGGGTTTGTAAAAATATCTTTGCTAACTGCATCGTTTAGTTTATATTAGTGCCACTCACTAATGCACCACAAGAGAGCAAATGAAGATCAAATAACTCCAGGAGGCTTAAAACATCAGTCTTTAAATTCTGACCCTGCTTTTTTCTAAGGATCACTGCACCTCTCTCAATACTATGGTTCCTGGTGCAATCCTCAGACATAAGGAGTAGGTTTATTTGAAAGTGGCTGGAATAAGGAAATAAAAAGATTTTCTGCTTGTGCCACTGTTCAACATTATTTCTATAGTACTAATTATTCGTCATTTGAAGAAAATGAAGGTGTTGAAGTGTTTTGTTTTTTTGTTTGTTTTTTACTATTTGCAAGTATATTTAATGTTTGACTATTGGTAACATGGCGAGATTTAGTTATCTAAAAACAACACAGCATCCTGGTTGTTCTGCTGTGGCTTTACTCAGCTTTTTTCTTCTCCCCTTTACTTTCTCTTCATCTTTTCACTCCCATAAAAGCTCACACTCCATCTGCCCCTTTGCTGATCCTTAACTTTGGCCAACGTGGAAGAATTTTCTGAAACTGGGGCTTGTGATTAGGAGAAGGACTGGGCAGTTCCAGACCCGTTCTCCATGGACACAAAGCCTCTTGTCTGAACCTTCCCTATAAAATTATGCTCAGCATCCTGACATGAGTGTGCTACTGCCAATTTCCTGAGGACAGCAATCCAACCCCTTTCTGCACGATGCCAATATAAAGATGGTACTGAGGAAGTATTCTAAGGTTAGAAGCCAGTAGTTGCTTTTCGTTTCATGTAAACTATCTTAGCCATTGTCTTTGTCCCAGGGCAAAATATTCAACATCCACAGTTTAAAGGAGCAGAGGTCTCCTCAGGCTCACAGTCATAGTCCCTCTTCAGCTGGCTTGAGGGCAGAAAGCCATGGTGGGAGAGTCTGTGAGGAAACTTGCCCATCTTGGCAGTCAGGAACAGACAGAAAGGGAGGAGTTGAGAAGGGAGACAGACCCTAGTGGGTCATGACCACTGTGACCAACCTTTCCTTATGAACTTTTTAAATTAAGTTTGTTGGTATGGGTAAGATACACATAACGATCACACTAATCCCAGGGAATCTGTACCTGCACATGATACATCTTGATTCTTTTTCCTGTTCCCCCACCTCCCTTCAACTCCTCTTCCCTACTTTTACAAAAGCTTTGTTTCCATTTTTTCCTTCATCTTTATCTTTTCCTTTTCCTCTCTACTCTGTTTAATTCTCCTTCTGATTTGAATATTTTCTCCCAATTTCATAATATCTATTATACATTTTGTTCCTTACTTACACTTCTGGGTTCTCACAGCAGAGAAACAGTACAATACTTATGCATGCATGTCCAAAATATTGCACTTAAAAGTGTTGTCTCAAGGTGTATCCATTACCTAGAAAAGTCTCAAATTTATCCTTCTTTATAGCTAAGCAGTATTCCATTGTACAGAAAAACCTAATCTTTATACAGGGGTGTTTGGACTGTTGCCAAGATTTAGCTATTACAAATTATATACAGCTTTTAGTTCTTTTGGAAAGATACCAAGAAGGGGAATGACTGGGTCAAATGAAGCATCTAGTTTTACTTTTTGGAGGAATCTCCACAGTGATTTCACATTGGTTTCACAATCTATATCAACAGTGGACAAGGGTTTTTTTTCCCCCACAGCTCCACCCACAATTGTTATTGTCTGATTTCTTGTCAATAGCCATTGTTTTAATTTGCTACTAAATGCAAATGACCAATGATGTTAAACATTTTCTCACATATTTGTTCGCCATTTGTACTATTCAGATGTCGATATCAGATTAAGTTTTTTAATTTGGGGGAGTCTGATTTTTTAAAATTCTTTATATATACTAGACAATAGTCCTTTGGAGAACAGCTAGCAAAAACCTTTTCTCCCTATGTGGGAAACCATACCTTTCACAATAACATTGAAACATTGAAATACTTAGGAATCAATACAACAAAAGAAGTCGAATATCTTTACACTGAAAATAACAGTACTCTGAGAAAGGAAGGTGAAGGTGAAGAGGTTATCAGAAAATGGAAACATAGGCCTTCCTTTTGGGATGGAAAAACCACATAATGACAATGGCCATACTCCCAAAACTGTTATATAGATTAAATGCCATCCCAATCAAAATACCTAGAGCATACCTCACAAAGTTAGAGAAAACAATCCTAAAATTCATTTGGAAACAGAGCAGACTTACAGCAGCCAACAAAAGCAAGGCAGAGGATATTGCAATCCCAGATTTAAACTGAACTATAGAGCTACTGTAGTAAAACCAGCATGGTACTGGAAAAAAAATAGCAATAATAACAACAAAATCCAGACTTAAGCATCAATGGAACAGATTAGAATACAAAGAAACAATTTCAGATACACTCAGCCACTCTATTTTTGACAGGTGTGCAACATCTTCCCTAGAAGAAAGATAGGCTCTTTAATAAATAGTGCTGGAAAAACTGGTTTTCCACATCAAATACTACAACTAGACCCATGTCTCTCACCATGAAGTAAACTGAAATAAAAATGGATCAAAGTTCTAAATATTAAAACAGAAATGCTAAGTGTGCTGGATGACGGAAGAAGTAAAACTCTTGAAGACCTAAGTATAACACAGCTTCATGAACAAAAACCTCCATCACTTGGGAAATATCACAAAGAATTACCTAGGATCTCAACTGCCCAACTGTCAGGAACAATCCTATTTGGGAAAATTACTTGGACATTGGGACTATACCTGGGCTGAGCTTTCCTGCCTGCAGACGCAGGTATGATATAGCTGGGCCTGAGAACTTGACTATCTTCTCTTTCAACAACAAAAAGGACCCCGATGGCCCCATGTGCTATGATGTTACAGCAAAGAACTACACCACAACCTTCATCTACAGAATTCCTCATTGTTCTAGGACTTAAGAACATGTTGCCCTCTGAGTGACTGGTTGATCTGTTTCAGTTGTTACACCTGATATCTCTAAACTACTGCCCTCTGAGTGACCTATTACATTGCTGGTTCCCAATGCACTGAATAAAAGGTGTGACAAACTTGGGTCTGCTGGCTTTGCTGCCCAGAGTAGCATGGATCAGGACCAAGCTCAGCTTCTTCTGTAAGTCTCGTTTCTGTCTATTATTTCACGTTGTGCTATGAGAATCACAGCAGACAGAACTTACTGTAAACGTTCCCTTTCCCTGTTCCCCACACTCAGTGAACTTATCATTCATAATGCTTCTTAGAATTATTTTACTGAAATGATGCATCAACAAATAAAAACACTCAAACCATAAGAGGTAATGGTAATTTCACTTCCCCTTTTCTGTCCCTTATATATAATAGAGTTGACATATATTGCTATTCCATTGTAAATTTATATTCATTTTAATTTTGAAGTACTCAAGCACAAAAGATGTTCCTCCCAAGGCATGACACTATCTCTATGAATGGCATGAAGACAGACTAGTAAATCAGATCTTTAGTGAGTCTCAACATTCCCTCCCCATCTTCCACATCTAACCCATTATCACACCCTCTGAATGCTACCACAACTGCCTACATTCTCATTCTCTTCCTCTGTCCCCTAGAAAGAGTCCTTTCATTTGTCATATAGTCCTAGACTATTCTTACAAGTTCACTCTGGTGTATTCATATCTGCCGTGTTCCATACTCCACACAGAGTAATCTTTTCAAAAGGCAAATCTGATTATTATTTTTTGCATCTGTAGTGGCCTTTGAGGTCCAAATACTCAGGGCTTGGCTGCCAGGTCTTCGTGGAATGGGAAAGTGATGGAGACTTTAGGACACGGAGCCTACTTAGAGTAACTGGAGTCATGCCTGTGAAGGAAATACTGGGACCCCAGTTGCTTCCTGGCTACCATTGGGTAAGCAGATTTCCTCTGCTTCATGCTCCCACCAGGATGCACTCTGCTGCCAAGCGCCAAAAGGCAACAGAGCCAAAAATGCATGGAATGGAACCTCTCAAACTGAAGCTGAAATAAACATGCTCTCCTCCTGAGTGTTACTTCTGCTTACTGTGTCACAGGGATGGACAGCTGGCTACATGCTGATCTAGTCATAGCAACCATATTCTTCTCTGCCTACAAACCCTCAAATAGATTTTCACTGCTCCCAAAAGTGTTAATTCTGTGACTATGTAATATACCAATAAAGATTTCAATAAAGGAAAAAAAAGAGGGAAATATCACAATGTCAAATATGCTCATTCTTAGCGTATCCTGCAAGACCTGCATGTTTTCCTTCCCCTTTCCTTACTCTACACACAGTGATCCTTTTCCGCCTCCAACTGCGCTCTTCTTCTCCTGCCCAGGCTGACAGCTCTGCTCTGCTCTTTATCTTCAGCTCCCCCATCACTTCTGAAGGACACCATTCCGAATTTCTCATGTAGGTGAAATTCTTGTATAATCATCCATGGTCACAAATGTACTTTCATGGTGAATATGAAAGACAAGTAGATCAGCATCTGAGCCCTGCCAGGTAGAAGGTTCAGGAGGGCAGGAATGGCATTTCTGTTCACCAGTGGAGTCAACAAGCAGCAGCACATTGCCTGACATAAAACACACAGCCAATAATGTCATCACCTAAATAATAAAATGACCATTATCTGCAGCAGGAGGCAGCAGCGGCTCAGCATTTATCATCTCAGGTACTTCACATGCTATGTCGCTGCACGTGTGACAAGTGGAATGACTCCAAAGCCTGTCTAAATAGAGGAGTTGATAATTAATGTACAGAAATCACTGTGGTCTGAATGTTTAGATTATTCCAAAGTTCTTGTTGGAATCTAATCAGCAATGTGTTGATATTAGGCTCCATGGCCTCTGAAGTGACTAAATAAAAAGAGCCCTGAAAACTGCCTTTCTTTTCTATCATGTAAGGATGCAGTTAAAATGCACGACAGGGGATACAGAAAGCAAGTACAAACTCTGCCAGCATCTTAACTACAAACACTATCCCTACAATACAAACTTTCTTATATTTAAGTCAGCAGGTTTAGGATATTTTCTTACAGCACCACTATGACAAGAGGTTAATCTTGCTCCTATTTTAGTATTTCAATAGGAAATACATTTAAAAAATATAGGATATCAGGCTAGGGATTTAGCTCAGTGGTTTCAGCGCCTGCCTTGCAAGTGCAAGGTCCTGGGTTGGATCTGTGGTAACCACATACAACAATGCAGGGCGTGGAGACTCACATCCACCAGCAATCACTACCACATACCATAATGCTAGGCACAATGGCTCACACCTGTAATCCCAGCACTCAGAAGGCAGAGGCAGGGAGAGGGGTTGCTGTGAGTTTGAGGCTCGCCTGGGCTGCACAGTGAGCTCAGGGCCAGCCTGAACTACAAAATGAGAACCTATCTCAAAAAGAAGGATGTCTTTCAAACAGATCTGGTTGCTTGTGGTTACAGAATGACAACTGCTTTGGGCAGCTGCATATACACTGGGTATGTTTCACACACAAGAGAACATGAACAGAAAGCAATGACTTGAGGTTCTGTTGGCTGCTCCATGGTAAGGAGAAAGTAGTTGGTTTGGGTCCTTAATTGTAAAAATCTGTCTTTAATGTTGGGACATGAAAATACTGGCCCAGCCGTCATTCCTAAGGCCAAATATAAAACCTATCACTAAAGCTGCTGTGATTACATTTTAATTTCCCATCATATGATGGAGTCAGGTACAGTGTTACATGCCCACAACCCCAACATTCAGGGAGGCTAATGCAGGACGACTGAAAATTCAAGTCCAGCCTGGAGAATTCAGTGACTTAGTGAGCTCTTGTCTCAAAATAAAGTTTCCAAAAAAGAGCTGAGGATGTAGCCCCTTGTCAAAGCTTTGGGTTCACTCTCTATTCTCAATAAAGAAAGTAAAATATACAGAAATAAAGCATTTAAAATTACTATGAATTCTATTGCAAATTGATGTTATAGCATGCAAATTTTAAGATTAGATTTTCTTATCCACAGCCATATTTGATGATGCACAGTACTGAGGACAAAGCAATACTCTTATTAAGGTAGATGTATGGAAAAAATATTTGGAATTGATTCCTATGCAAATGATGCAGATTGTGTTCAAATACATAATAGCCTGCAAAAAGAAAATCGAACAACCAACCGAGCAAACAAAACAAACACCTGACTAAGAAGTCCAAATGTTACAGAAGTACTTAGAAGGAAACTTATCTAGTATTTGACATGGATGTGATTTTTGTCATTCTGGACAGAAAATGAATCTGGCTTCTGATTCCTAAGAACCTTACCATCCAAGGTACAGCAGTACACACCTGTAATCCCACCTCTCAGAGGCTGAAGGAAAAGGATCCCAGATTCCATCTTAGTAAGACTGTGTTTCAGAATGAAAAAGGGCCAGGGATATAACAGTGTGAAGGAACTGGGTTCATTTCCCAGTACAGTTGAAAAAAAGAAAAAGCCTTACTCTATTTTTCAGTGTTTATTTCCTAGATAAATAACCTTTCAAACTTCAGACACTCAAATTTAAATAGCACATGGTTTCTCTTATATGAAAAACTCAATATATAAGTTTAAAAAAAGAAGATAAATAATAGGAAACAAGAAGGAAGGTAAGCAGGAGATGGAAAGAGGGGTACAGAGGGAAGGAGAGAGGAGGGGACGAAAAACACCACTGGGGAGTGCTACGTCCATGTGCCAAATCCCCACAAGGAGTGCGCTCATTATGTCCTGCGATCTTGGACTAAATATGACGTAAAATAAAGGAAAAAAAAAAAAACAAACAAAACCCGTGGAACAGAAGGAGACTTCTTCGTTCAGAAGCCAAGCAGAGTGTGAGCGGTCCACAGAGAACTGTTTTCCATTTCCCCAATGTGAGAAGGATGGGCAGAATCATTCAGTAAATGTAAGTGATTTACACAGCTAAATAGTTCAAGTTTGGAACAGGAGATACTCTACTCTTGGAATCTTTGGTTTTGACACTCGCACGTCTGAGCACTTTGGGAAGCGGAGGCAAGAAACTCACAAAGGGGAGCCCTGCCTGGGCAAGTTAGCAGTGCAGTGATATCCTTTCTTCCTCCCCTTCACCTACCAAAAAAGATTTAAAAAAATAGCCTGCAGATGTAGCTCTGTGTGAAGATCTGGATTCATGTAATAGTATCACAAGCTAAAAGTCCCCTACTCATAGAGAAAGATAATCAAAAGCTACTATCAAGTTAGAGATGATCTACTAAACAATAGCATACATTATGGTATACTTTATATAAGAAGAGAGATGATAATGTTACTAAAAATCCATACTTACATTTAATAAGCTCAATTATAATAGTATCTTAAAAGAGCAGTAGGGACACTGGCAATATTGCATATTAGAAATAGTTGAAATGATCATTTCAGAATTTTCTATACCTGTTGATTATCTGGACTATGTGAATACATATCCTTTAAAAATGAGACTAAAAATATAAACACCAAATATTCAGGGTTGAGATTGTCTTTTCTGCTAGACTGATTTTCAGAACTGGGAAAGTTTGTCCTCTGAGATTTCTGTCACTAGGTACTTTCAAAATCGCCTGGCATCACCATCACTTGTGAAAACTGAGTTGATTTTCTGTAAGAAAGTAGAACATGGATTCTGCCTACTTGCTGGATTTCCTTTCTTAGCATCTTGCCCATCTTGACATGATAGTGAAAGAAACTTTTACTTTTCATTTGGTTTTTGAACTTGTGGGAGAATACTCCTCCAAGTTGTAACCCATTGTTTTCTTATATTTAATACTTAGGTGCTTTAATTCCACTCATTTCTTTTGTCCAAGTCTAATTCCTGTCTCCATAACAAAATACCTGACATGGGGTGATTTATAAAGAATAGAGATTTATTTCACAGTTCTGCAGCTGAGAAAGCCCAAGATCAAGGCAATAGCACCTGATGAGTACCTACTTGTTGTGTAACAACATGGTGGGTGGGGGATGTCGTAGGGAAGATGGAGCTAGCCTGCCAGCTCAGGTCTCTTACCTTTCCTATACAGCCACTAATGCCTGCTCACATGAGTTTGGGGGGCTGAGTTCATAACCAATGAACTCATGGGGCGAACATCCAAAACTGTGACACTCATTCTCTCTGCCCACACATTCACCCTGCTTCAGAGGATCTTAGTAAATGTTTACAATTGGATCTCTGACGGAAAAGAAATCTCAATTTATAACATTTGCTAATTTCCATGCTACATATACTTACCCTGTCCGATCTCAAATTGTGAAGATGTCTCGAGGCAGCCTAGCACACAATTAAACACTGTTTCCCCCATGTAGACTCGACAGCTATCCATGATCTCAAGAGCAGAGACAAAGTAAATAGGAAGGGCTGCTTTATGAATATTTACTCCATTTGCTTTTTTAATTTAATATATTTAATTATAACATGATATCCTTTAATTTGAGTAACAGTTGTGTGCGAAACTTGACTTGGAAAGTTTCTAAAGCCCTAAGAGTCAGTTTTCAGGAGATACTGTTTGACCCAGGTCCAGCCACTGCCAGGTGCCAAAGCCACATCCTCCAAGATGCATTCTCTCTCCACACTCTGCTGAGGAAGCTGCTGTGGGAAACTGAGTGACACTGGTGGACAGATTTCATAGTAACAATCACCATGATGTATCAAGTCCCGCAACACTCCAGATACTATGAAAAGTGAGTTCAGTCAAGACTTCATTTAATCTTCACAAGATCTATACAAAGCTTCAACTTCCCACTGCAAAGTGAAAAGAATAAGGCTCAAGGGTCTGGAAAGGGGTACACCTAAAGCCAAAATCCAAGTCAGACCCAGGCCTGATTTTGAACATTTATACTCCAGTGCTTTGAAATGGCTTCAAAATATTATTTGCCTTGGACAGAACAAATGAAAACTAACCCCCAGGGGTTAAAAGCAGAAGAAGCATCAGAGATCCTTTGAAGGAGTAAAAGATGGTCCTGCGTCTTACCTGCTCAAGAAAGCAGTTTTCTTATGGCTGGAAGATGCCCTTCAGTGTGAGTTTTCCTTCAATTCTCTCTGACTTCCTCTAAGAAATTTTCCTCCTGGGTTGGGCTCTTAGGGCTCCCAGTATTTCTGTGATTCTTCATAATCTAAGATTTTTGCTCAGCTCTCTCTCATCCCCAACCCTCTACAATACTCGGGCTTCTCAGAATTCAGATTCTTTCTTCTCTTTTCAAGCTAGCTCTCCAGGAAAAGAACTCAATTTAACCAAACAACCATGTCTTCCCCAAAATAAGACTTACCCAGAAAATAATCAGTCTTGAAAACTAGAGATCAAGCCTGCCAGCCCCAGTCACCTTGCTTTCACTGCCATTATGGAGTAGCCTCTGAGCAAAGCAATAGTTAGATACAATTTTCTGCATGGCAGTGGCCATCACCATGGTAATGATCAGCACTATTATATGGTTGGGTCTTATTTTTAGGGAAAAACTAGATTCCATTCACGTGAAGTTAACTGCATTTTAAACAGTCAAATGTTCTTACTTCTCTTCCATTGGCCTATATCTGTTTTCATGCCAATACTATGATGTTTTAATTACTATAGCTCTGTAGTATGTTTTCAAATCAAGTAATAAAGTGCTTCCTGCTTTCTTGTTCCATTATATAAGTGGAAATAAGTCACAGACAGAAAGACAAGCCCAATGTGATTCGATTCACATGAGGAATGTAACAAGTTTGTCATAGGAGATGAAAGTAGACAAGTACCTTCTAGAAGCCCAAGCAAGTAGAGCAGACAGGATAGGAAGAGGTTCATTAATGAGTCTTAGAAGTAAAATTTCTGCTGTTCTGTTACATGGTGATGTGACCACAGATGACAGTGTACGATACATTTTTTTTTAAAGAAGCAATTTTGAATATTTTCACCAAAACAAAATGAGATAGATGTGCTAGAGACAGTTCACATTTGGGTAAGTGCATCTGTCTCTCTCTCTCACTCTCTTTCAAGAAAGAGATCACCAAAATACTCACATACACATTTCAGTGATTTGTTTTATCAGTACATGTCTAGATGCTAATGATCACCACTCTGAAGACCTCTCGGAATTGTACAGGCCAAAGGTAACTAATTCTATAATGTCTCAGTAAATGTAGTATTAAAATATTTTATGAGTTTTTCTTTTTCTGACGTGCACATTTTTTAGCACAATCTGAATATCTGCATTAAAACATCATATAGATGTATATTTTTAATCAGTTAAATTTTTAAAATTCATGTTTTAGAAAGCCAAATTAATGATATTTCTTGCATCGATATATTGTTGGATTGGGAGAAAATTTATGTGTTTATTTTCATTATTGTGCTTGGTTCTTTTTGCTTTTGTGTTTGATAAAGAGTGAAACAGGGAGGAACATATTGGCCGTGGCCAGCATTTCTGCATCGGGCAGACTGCTCTGTGCTGCCCTCATCCAAGGGGTCCTTCACAGAGTCCCTCCCTCTGCTGCCCACTCTTCTCTGACTCAGTGGACCAAGTGTGGGAGCCACATGATGGGCGGGATTTTTCCCAAAAGCCTGCAGCAGTGCTTAAGTGCAGCTAAAGTTAAAAAACACTCTCCTAACGTTCACAACTTCACCGTATAAGTGGCTTTGCTGGGGAGAGGGTTTTCCTAGTGCCCTAGCATTGGACAGCTGCATCGATTAACACTCCAATTGCCTGGATTCTGAACAGCCCACCTTTCTTACCTTGGGGCTCATGGTTCTGCAAGATTCAGACTGCAGCACATTTCTGCTTTCAGAGAGGGACTTCTTGTTTGAAAACAAAATAAAACACTTCCCACCCACTGCCCCTTCCCTCCTGGGAAAGAGCTGTTTACTAAATAGTGTGTAACTCAGATGGCAAAGGATAATGTTTTTCAGCAGCTTATTAACTTACTCTAACAGAGGTATTTACATGCAAAAATTAATGGACCAATTACAAATTATTTGGTTTTGTTCATTAAAGCAGAACCACGATGTATTAAAGCAGGAACCAAAACAAATGCTTTTATTTTACCTATAATACACAGTCCTTATGGGAAAATTAGACTACAGGAACTCAGCATGCCTATTACAAAATAACTCAAGACTGTTCTCCATCTATTTGTTCAGTCAAAAATATGACTAATTCAAGGTCAGTGCTAATTCATGTGAAAACATTCTCGAGGAGAAGAATTTACATCTGCTTCAAATACTTTTGGTCACGTTCAGGTCATCTGGATTTCCTACAGAACAAAATGTCCTTGAACCTGCACTGCCTCCCTCCATGTCACACAGTGAGGCCTTCTGTCCATGGACAGCCTAGAAGTGTGCATTGCTCAGTAGAAAGTGGCTCAGTTCAGCCAAGTTCAGCAGGGAAAGTGTCTTACTATGTGCACTGCAGTGTTCCTTACTAAGTTGGCTTAGTTAACTCGACCCAGGGTCATACCCAAGTCCCTGTGCCAAGTGTCCTAACTGTGGCTGAGCTACAGATACTGAATGAAGCAAAGCCAGCAAGGCCTTAAGGGGAGATGCCAGTGTTAAATCTCTGACCATTTCCTGCACAGTTCTCTCAGCTGTTCTGCGAGTAGGAAGAATTTTACGGCAAAATGTTGGAGGACAGAGGAAAGCACTCATTTTATGCTATTTCGATGAAATAATGATTGACATCTTTAATATAGTTTTACTAAATTTTGGCTAAATTACTAATGATAAAGACTACAGGCTAATAATCATATCAATTCATGTAGCTTTTTTTTTTTTTTTGAGACAGGGTCTCGCTTTGTAGTTCAGGCTGGCCCTGAGCTCAGCCTCAAACTCACATCACAGAAATCCTCCTGCCTCTGCCTCCTGAGTGCTGGGATTACAGGCGTGAGCCACCATGCCCGGCACTGTGGTATGTGGTACTGGTTGCTGCTGGGCGTGAGTCTCCACACCCAGTATGCTATATGGTTACCAGGGATTGAACCTGGGTCCTTGTGCTTGCAAGACACGTGCCAGAACCATTGAGATAAATCCTAGGCCCAGTGCAGAATTTTTTTTTCTCCTCAGACTTGGGGCAATCCTTCTGCCTCAGCCTCTGAATACTAGGATGACAGGAGTACCTCACTTCACCTGACCTTGAAGTAATGCTTTAAGTTATTTTTTATGCTATATTTTTTCAGTGTGCACAACAAAGCTCTGAGGTAGACAGATGCTACTATTACCTCCATTTTATAAAAGGAAAAGTTGAGGCAGTGTGAAGAAAGTTAATTACCTCTGTCTGACCCTCAGGAGCTATAGACAGACATTACTCCTTGACCTCATATTCTTTCTTTTAATTGAAATATAATGCATATCCAGAAAAATACAGATAAGGACAAGGCTTGTGAATTACCACAAAATGAGCACACCTATAATATATCAGCACCTAGATAGGAAGTAACCTTTCTAGACCCTCCCTCCAGCCCCTTGTACTTCCTCCACACACCTACTCCCTGGCCTACACCGCGTCCCTCCCTTGCTTCCCACCCCTCAGTTCTGTTTGCTTGGTTGCTTTCTTCCTCTATGCAGACTCCCAGGGAATTATGCTCTTTTTCCAAAGTAAATGCATTTGCCTCCCCTTTCCTCACTGCCCTAGGGTCTCCCAGGTAACAAGAACAATCACTTCAGGAAGCCAGAAAGGATGCTTTGTGAGCAAAGATGTCTTGCTTTCTTCATTGCAGAGAGATCGCCAGAACCTTAGAATTGTTCCAGCCAAGGATGCCCTGAGCTCCACATTTTATTTCTTCCTTATACTTATTCTCTCACTGAGTAGGTAATTGACATAGCAAGTGATGACAGAGGAATAGGAGACTGACATGAGCTCTTAATGTGTCAACTGTCAGATTACAGATAAAACAAAAGAGAGATCTGAAATGATTCTGGTCTGTTGCAAGTTTTAGACAGGCTTTCAGAAGAGGAAATATATTTTTCTCTTTGCTTAATTAGCATAAGATTAGGCGATTATTTTTTATGTGACAGTGAACTCACTGACTGATCCATTAAATACTACAGTATGTGCATTTCTTATGTACTGTATATGGACCATACCACACTAATCAGACATGACTTCCTTGTAACATAACCTGCTCTATGAAGTATACATTTCCACAGAGAGTGATATTATCACAAGGGGGTCAAAAACTGATTACAGAGGGCAAAAATATCTCAATTCTTTTAAAGCCTTAAGGCCCTCCAAAGAATCACATTGCAAAATCAGCATAAAAATATAAATGGTATTTAAATCAGAGGAAGACAGGATGACAACTAGGGAAAAATTTCAAAAATAACCCTCAAGAGATAATAAAACAATGTTAAGAAACAACGATCTATGATGGAAAGGTAAAAAATCATGAATATTACAATAAAATTGGTACAGAAACCAATAACAAGAGGCAACTATGGGTTCTCTGTACATTGAAAACCTTTCCCCATGATTCAACCCCCCTGTGAACATGCTCTCTGTTTGCACCAGCAGGACTATTTGGATTCTAGTTCAGGTCTGTCTTTTCTGGACATCAAACAGTGGATTAACAAGTTACAGAAGTGTAAATGAACTAAGAGTTCCTTGCCTAGACTTTTTGCTATACAGGGTAATCTGTACAGTTGGCTTTTAATAGTCAATGGCTCTGATTAAGAAAATCCTCACTTCCTCTGACCAAGTAATACACTCTCACTATGATTTTACTGGATCACTAAAAGCCTGGGGAGGAATCTATGCATCACATTTAAAGCTAATTCAAGTGCAGCACTGTCCCCAAACCTGTATTTGTCTTCTGTCCCTCGTGGCAAGTGCTCATCACGGTTATAGGTTTTTATGTTGATTTATTGCTTCATAAAGATAAACCCAGTGAGTGCTCTTTCATCTCCTGTTAAATTCTGGCTACTTCTTCTTTTGTAGTCTCTTGCTAAAATTTCCATCATAAAATCAGAGGTGTGGCTCTCTCTTATTTCTGGATAGCTCTCTCTGACTTCAAGGAATTAAACTATTATTTGTCTGTGAGGGACAGGTCTCAGGCCAGCAGCCTGGTGACATACTTGCTGCGAAAGCAACTAGGTGAATGCTGAATGGGGGGAAGTCAGGCCACACAGCGTCACCGCAGAATAATGCCAACGATGTCATCCTCAGCCAGTTCAAGAGTTGAGTGACCTGACAGTTTCCTTCTTGTTCCAACTCATATCTCTATCTTTTGACAAATTTCGGAATTATCCTTCTATTATTGTCAGCACTCACACCACTGCAATTTCACTTTCTCATTTACTGAGCCAACTGGGAACCATGATCGACCCTTTTTTATGGAGAGCGTAATAGAGCCTTACAGGAGTCAAGTACCTTGTCAAAGGCCACACAGTAATCGGTGGGATTAAAAGGTCTGTTTCATATTAACCTTGCTGCTCTCGCCAATTATGTAAAAACTGACTCCCTGAGAGAGATGTGTGTATCCCAGAACAATCACCAGACCCACTTCTCACTTGTTCACTTGTTCATCTATCTACATATTCAAACAACAGCAGGGCACTGACCATGTGATGACCCCTGAGCTGAAGCTGTGAACCAAAGTTTCGATTCTGGCCCTGGACAGTCTGTACATGTGGGTGAGATGGGGGAGGAGACGATGGGTAAGTAAACAGTTGAGTATGTTAGGTTATTTTTATTGGTAAGGTAGTTATACCTCTACCACTTCTGTTTGGAAAGCTTGAAGAACAGACAGAGAAGGACAAAGTGCAATAAAGACCTGCTTAATAGAAAGATGCCTAAGAAATGTAAGTTAGAGAAGGTGTCATTTCAAACGAAGAGGCAACGATGGAGAAGCAGGTGGTCGGAAGGCGGAGGGAAGGTGCTGTAAACCAAGCACAACATACACGGACCACAGAACAGTAACCAACTGCGTGCTCTGTCACCTAACAGAAGTTCCGTGCAGTCACACAGAGGGCAGACAAGCACCGGAAGCCACAGGAAGGTCCACAAAGGTGTCATCATGAGGCGGGGTGGACAGTGCCCTGCAAAAAGGAATATTGGGTTCCTCATACTCAGTGCTTGGGAATGTGGCTTCATTTGAAAATCAGATCTTAAAGAAAAAAAATCAACCTAGAATGAGGTCATTCTTAATTATCCAAAATTGCTGATCTTTTCATAAGAAAAGGAAACACAGACATCATAGATACACATGGAAAGAAGCGTGCAAGGACCGGAGCAGTGACCAGAGTGGTAGCAGTGTTAAGTGAGGGTACACTGAGGATGGCTTGTTAACACCAGTCAGGGAAGGGGTTATCCCGAGTCTCAGAGGATATGTGACTGTGTTGATAACTTTACTTGGGTCCACAGCCTGCAGAACAGGGAGGCGATGCAGTTCTATTGTTTCAAGGCCCTCAATTCATGGTACCTTGCTATGGGAGCTCCAGGAAATGAGTATAGCTGTACAGATGATCGTGGGGATTGAAGTGAGATCACCAAGTCAGCCAGAAGGACACTGGAGACAGAAAATGACGCTAGCATGGATGACAGATGGAGGGCACAGAAGAAGTGGGGAGGAAAGGTTGACTGGTTTTTGACATTCAGGGCAGTTTTTCCTACATTTCAGGGAAGAAACTTACAGAAACTTACCACTTTTGTCCACAGTCACCTCAGTAAGTTCTTAAAACTAAATGTCAGATTTGCTCTGTAAAATATGAGCTGGCGTTCCTGGGAAGATGCACACAGTGCCTGGACCATAAGACACATCTAGTAACAATGCGCTATACTTGGCGCTGTGACAGTGCTCTATTGTCCTATTCTCTTTCTCACTGGGACTACAGGCTGGTGTGACATCTGAACCGAAAAACATCCCAAGTTGAATTTCAGGTCAGGAAACCTGGGGCCACAACCTTATTTTTCTATTTTGTTTACTTCAAAGAAAAAAGTTTGAATAACATGAAATTCTGATTTTATTATTTTTACCAGGAAAAACATAGCAACTTGATATGGTTTCTCCTAGTATTATGAAATGTTTGCAAAAAAAGGGAACGGTATAAGATGAAGCCTGACAAATGTCGAACACCACGATACTTAGCACTTCATTTAAAAAACAGGATATTGTCAGACTCCTGCCTTTCTCTGGCTCATATCACCAATGTATGGTATTATTTCAAATATGTAGGGTATTTTTTTAACATTTTACTTATAAATGTATCTGTACATTAGTTCTTAAGTTTTATAGAAATATTGAAGAATCTAGATATACTTCAACTGTTTTTTTCACTTGCTAATTATTTATAAAATTTACTATGTCCTTGTATGCAGCTACAGTTCTTCATTTTTGATAATTAATTTTGCTGAAAGATATACCTTGCTTGATAAGTTATTTCTCAATAAGTCTATTTATTTTTTTTCACTTTTTGGGTAATAGGTGTATGTTTCAGATAGCATTAAGTTTACCTTTTTTTTCGTAAATCGGAGTAGGTATCAGACAAAGTTTATAATTCTACTACTTGTGGGATAGAACCATTCTCACTAATCCTAGAACACTGTAAACTTCTAAAGAAAACCTCATACCCACTTATGGTCATTTCACATTCTCCTTTGGCCTTGGTCTTTGTAAACACTAATCTACTTTCTGCCTGTATGGATATGCTTCTTCTGCACTTCTCATAAAATCTTATGATACTCCTTTATGTGTTCACTTGTATTTAATGTAATGTTTTCAAGTTTCATTCCAATTAGAACATGCATCGTTACCTCATCCCTTTGTTACTATCAAATAATATTTCACTGCATGAATATACCAGAATTTACATATTCACTACTCAGCTGATGAATGGTGGAATAATTTCTATTTTTGCTAAGTGTGAATAGTAGTGCTATGGACACTCATATACAAGTCTTGTATGGACATAAACTCTCTATTCTCTTGAGAAGATACCTAGAAGTAGACTTGTAGGGAAAGACAGTGGCTAGACATGTCAAAGACAGGCTTTATTAAAAATTAATAGGGACTGTTAAGAAAAGCAGGCTTTTCCTCTGTAGTTACCTCTGTGGTTGGAACAATCAGAAAGACAAAGGAGAAAGAAACCAGACTCGAGGGGAGTCAGGTAACACAATTACCATGCAAATTAGTCAGTGTTAACAAAATGGGGAAGAATCCAGAAAAAAATGAGGAGGACCATCCCCCTTGACTCACCTTTGACAAAATGCAAAGGAGACAAGGGGCAGCCACTAAGGACTCCTGTTTAATATGTAAAAGACACACACCTTCACATGCATACATAAATGAAGAATATACATAGAGGTATCTTTTTACTTGAGCATCCCTATCTCTTCATGCACATGCCTCCCTCAATCATGAACTCTAAGTTACCTTTCTATAAGGATCCTTCCTTTCACACACTTATCCATCACAAAGGACAGGAAAGAATCAAATGGCCAGGAAGAATACAGCGACAGGTGCCCAGGACTTTTCAATGCCTTCACTGATGCCAGGAGTTTATGATCACTGCCCTGACAGAACACTTGATCCCTGACCCATAATGAAATCCTGGCCACAGCAACCGGAGTGTCACATTCTAAATGACTGGACTATCCGGTGAAGATCTGTGACCCCCCTTTTTTTTTTTTTTTAGGTTTTTTGAAACAAGGTCTCGCTTTATAGTTCAGGCTGGCCCTGAGCTCAGCCTCACACTCAAATCACAGCAATCCTCCTGCCTCTGTCTCCCAAGTGCTGGGATTACAGGCGTGAGCCACCATGCCCGGCACTGTGGTATGTGGTACTGGCTGCTGCTGGGGTGAGTCTCCACGCCCAATACGGTATGTGGTTACCAGGGATCGAATCCGGGTCCTTGTGCTTGCAAGACAGGTGCCAGAACCACTGAGCCAAATCCGCGGCCCCAGATCTGTGAACCTTTTGAGAAGACGCCGAAGAATCTTCTGAAGCAGCTACCCTCTCCTCCTGACATCCCCACTGGCAATACAGGTGGGTTCCAATTTGGCTATATTTTTGTCAACACTTCTTTGTCTGTCTTGATTATAGATATTTCACTTTGAAAATGGCATTATGATAAGAAAACCAATTTTGTAACATTATTAAGAGGAGCAAATATGATAATAGAAATAAAATTGTTTGTAAATTGCTAGCTATCCTTGTTACGCTGATAAAAGCAAGGGAAAAACAGTGAGTGTTTCTTGAAGGTGCCATCCAAATACAGTGAGATATTTTAAGGTCTCAGTAAGACAAGCCACCTTTGAAATTCAGTTCAGTGGACTGTCATTTACAATTCTAATGAACTTCTAAAGCTGAAAGAGTCCCCATATTTAAATCTGTTAACTCTTCCTTCTGTATTCCAGGGGTTTTAGAACTAGCTTTAAAGGAGTAGGGACAATTCCAGCAAAACATTGAGAACTTGCTGATTTTAAGGCAAAGTACAATTACGTTTTTCACAGAATTAGGCACACTAACTGTTTGGTGGACTTTTTTTGGTTCAGAAAGTTGGAGAAAGCCCTAATAACAGTTGGGTAATAAATGTTCTGAGGAAGGCTCTGTGCAGAGTGCAGTGATTTACCCCGCTATTGTGTCTCACAGTTCTCTGCTGACCTACGTCCCATAAATCACCTCCACAGACTCGCTCTATGGCCTCCGGGTGTTTAGAATCCCAAGTCTCATCTGTAAGAATCAACCATCTAAAAGCTCATTTTAGAGGTCCATGAAGAGGAACCAAAGTTTGATCGTTTGGCAAAAGCACAGTTAATTTGAAGGTAGAGGTTGCTGGGTGCTCTTCTCAAAAACACCAATGCACAGCACAGTAGAAATCTAGCCCTTTGTCTCTTACGAGTTGTAGTCAAGCATAAAATCACAGCCTGTATGCCAAGGCCCTGTTCTGATAACCTGCTTAGTGATACAGGTTTACATGCCATTTACTCCTTTGACTTTGTTACAGAAATAACAAAAACAAAAACAAGAAGATTCACTATGAGGAATATTCCTGTAATCGCAGTGCCTTCTGAATCACAAAAACCCAATGAATATGTGTGACTGTATTTATTTTTAATCACATACTTCTTTTGGTTGCTGTTTCTTTAGTAAGGTCTTCACAGCCTTGAATGTGATACCTCCCAAGCATTGGGGAATATTTACACATTAGAACATAATTTTCCCAACCCTTTAGAAACTGACAACATGCTTATAGACTTTTACTGTCCATGAAGATTGATGAAATTAAACCTTGATTTTACAAACCTCTTGAAACGACAAAATAGTTGCTGATGCAATTTTTGAACCTGGTGGTATAGTTGCTACCTCAGAAAACATCCCATGTATCAAACTCTCTGAGAAACAGGTGCAGAAAGTCCTATTTGAGCCACGGGTTCAGCATAAACAAGAAGATGGTAGATTTAAATTCTGTTAAATTTGAGTTAACAACAGATTACACAAAGGTGTAAGTACCAGGTATTATTAGAAGGCAGTGGCTAGGAGGGTCATCACGTGTGCTGGCCGCCAATGGGCTCATGGTTAATGCTCACCAAATGCAAGCCATGAGTCGCTGGATCAGACAGCCCAGGTTTTGCTCTCTACTGACATTATTCTAAATTGGACTTTATAAAGCCCTTCTGTCAGACTGTGGTGGAATGAAGCCTTTGCTCCCACAGTCGTAACTATTACTTTTTGTCCCTGTTCTTCATAACCCTCCCATGCTTCCTGAGGAGGTCTATCCAAAACCTATTTGATATCAAGCTTTTGTCTCAGAAGCCCAAACTATGATACCTAAAAAGAAGTAGACTTTGGGAAATAAGAAAGCCCATGTTCTGAGCTTTTCTGGTACTGCCTACTAGCTAAGCTAAGGGTTCTGCTGCAAACAAGAATTAGAAACACAATCCTCCCATTTTGTACACGGTTTGCCTAGAAGTTTCAGAAGAGAAGCTCTGGTTTCTTACTTTGGGAATGGTGAGGCACAGAACTCCCCATACCTCCTGGGGTGTCTTGTGTAGATGTTTATAAGGCCTTCATTATGTGCCAATGGGCAATTTCTGGATTTGTGACTTTGTAAAGTATTTCTGTGTGGTGCGACTTTCCTTAGGCTTCCCTTGACTCCTGTACCATCACCACA